>PVLC010008957.1:0-56051 GCA_004027655.1 Graphiurus murinus
CTTCTTCTTCTTCTTCTTCTTCTTCTTCTTCTTCCCCTCCCTCTCTTTTCCAGTTCTGCCCCCAAGATCCTGGTCCACTGGGGGATGAGCTTTACACAAAGCATTTTGCAAAGCTGGGTCCATCCCCCAACCATGGCTGTCATCTCTCCCTGCTTCCTTCTTTCACTTTTCTCCTCAGCTGTAAGGTGGCTCACATAGCCTCAGAAATGTCTTACTCCATCCAAAAATATATCTTGGCAGAGAGAATCAGGGCGGGCTTTGAAAAGGTAGGCGATGGCAGACTCATTTTCTCCCTGGAAGAACGTCTGCATACAGACAACCAGCTGGCTTCATTGCCCAACTTCTGGACTGCAGATGAAAGGGAAAATGTCATCTTTAACAGGAAAATGTGGCTGCAGAAGCAGCCAGGGTGTGTGTGTGTGTGTGTGTGGGGTCCCACTCAGTTCTGCTGACACTTACTCAACAGGGACTCCATGTGATGCTTTGTGGTTCCAGTCTGACTGGTTCTGAGACAACATTCACTCTTGATTGGGCTACAAAGAGCCTGATTGTTATCAGAGGGCAGCGAGAGAGAGCCCAGGGCACAATAACTCAACAGAAACAGAAAGACTCTGGAGCATGAGGCCATACAGTTTCCTCTGAGATCACTAGTAACAGGCAGCAATTGTAGAACATTTCCCCAGGTATGGAAGAAGACACTGTCCATTTGATTCTGCCCACAGCCCCTTGAAGCATGAGGCTCATCTTTGTTACATAGATGAGGAAGAAAATGCTTCCCTCAGAGGTCATAGGACTTGCTCCGGGCAGAATCAAGCTTCTGAGAGTGCAACTGCAAATCCAGCCCCTTTCTATGGCGCCATGCTACTGTTCTTTACGATGCAGTTATTAGAGTGAGGTCCACAGTGCTGAAGGACTGATCCCAGCACATTAGCTCAGTGTGAATCATAGTCACTGTTTGAGCCTCAGTTTACTGGGCTACGTGATGGAAGGGACTGACTCTAACTCCCACCTTCCCAGAAGGAAAGCTAACTACCTGTCACACAGGAGACTCAGGAAGAAGCTGACTGCATGGCTTCCTGTGAATGATGTCCCTTAGAAGACGGTGTGTAAAGTGTAACGTTAGACAAAGTTAGACAGGGAAGGAAGTCTCCTGATAACAGGTGTTTCTCCTGGACATCTCATTAAGCTCTGCTTAGAAAGACCTGGCCTGCTTTCTCCTCAGTTGGGGAATTGGTCTGGGGATCACCTGGCACTTTACCAGGCCAGGGACTCTGAGAGCCTGGATGCCAGAGTGGATGGATCTAAACTGGATGTTCACATCCACTACTTCACTTAGAGGAGACCACTGAGCCTAGCAGAGACCCCATCGCATCTGTAAAATGGACAGGGCTGTCGTGTGGAGTGAGATGATACGTGGAACACACGTGCCATGCTGCCTGGAATAAGGACTGTCCCAGAAATGATCTGTGCTTTTATTGACACATTTCCTCAGGGCTCACACCATGCTTGGCATTGTGCTGACCACATTCTGTAAATTAATTTGTACAATCCTTTTATATGACAGAATGCAGGCAAAAAGTGTTATGTAGAAGATGCTTAGAGAGGTACCTACTGTTAATGCAACCTCTGGCCCCCACTTCAGCTGCTGCTTCTATGGGGACCAAATGCCAATACTCTTGGTCCCTCAGCCCTTTCCTTTGTGGCCAGTCCCCTTATTGCTCAGTTTAGTGGTTTACAGGTGGAGACAAGCATGAGCTGGTGGTCGTGATGGAGTTCCAGGAGTGTAGGGGTGGCTTTGGGTGGCTGGGGGGAAACCTAAGAATTCTGTCTCCTTCACAGGAGTACTTCAAGTCTTCAGGGAGGACATCTAGTTCTTTGCATCCATGAATGCCAAACTCTGACAAGTGAAAGAGAGTCCCTGGGGCTCAGGAAATGATACCTCAAAAGCATGAATGGCATCTTGGCATGCTAAGTGTTTTGAGCTGAAGGTGACTGGCAGGTTTCAGAGGCAGCCTCAGACCCAGGGGCTCTCCCACCCTCCTGTCTCTTACTCCTTTTTCTTCTCTGAAGCATAGGTAGGGACTTCTCTGAGCTTCTTTTATTTGCCTTGAAGCTGGATCTTCCAGAAATAATCAGTTGTCATGAATTCCCTCTCCAGGAGTCTCATCATGGGGAAGATTAACCATACTTCAGGAAAGGAATGAGGTTGACATCATGCCCAGCCAGACTTTGTCCCAGGCTGTTACCTGTTCCGATCATTCATTCTCTCCCCTGGATCATTTCCTCTCCCCTAGGTTGCCTACCTCTCCTTGTGAAGAGGATATAGAAGCTTCTAAATGGTACTGAGTATTTGGGTAGTCATGCTGTTTCCTGTGATGCATGTAGTAAATTTCTATGCCTTTTCTTCTATTAATCTGTCTACTGTCAGTTTATTTCATAGATTCAATTATTAAAGCTTGAGAGGGCTGAACCTTCTGAAGGTTTGATTTTAAAAACCTTCAAAGTCAAAAGGAACTAGATTTGAGCTCAAGATAAGGGAGCTTTTGTTTTCTCATCTACAAAATGCTGATGAGTTACCTGTGTTCAGAGTAATGGAGGACAGATAAAGAAATGCATGAAAAGCCTCTTTACGTTTCCTAGTACAGATGATGAATTTCCTAATGGCCAGGATACCCCTACAGGACCTATCCTCTCTCTCTCTCTCTCTCTCAGTAAGATCCCCGTGTCCCCTGCCTAGTCCCTGTATATTTCAGCAGAGGAGAGTCGCATGGTTTTCTACTGATGTAGGACTATGGATCAAGTAACTTGACTGCTCCTGGCCCACTCCAGGAGCATACCTTTCCATCTGCATCTGGTGTGACTGCAACATGATTTAGTTGACAATGAGCCATTCATAAAGAACATAGCATGCTGCCTTTCCCAGATTTGCTTCCACACAAGATAAGATAAAGAATGTAAAACTGCTGTAATCTGTCAGGGAAACGAACAAACAGCCCTGACCTGTGTGGGTGGGGGATAATCAGGACTCTTGATCTTGTGACTTGACCCATGGGACCTGGTGTGAGTCTGGGAGTCAGGGGCCCTGGGCTGGAGCCATGTCTTGGTCCCTTACCAGCTGTGTACCTCTGAGACCCTCTTTCTTCTTTTGTGACATCATTAAAGGATTGCAGGAGGTGATGTATGCAGGGCCCCTGGCTGTGTCTGGCGTGTAGTACGTACTCAGGCAATGTTAGCCAAATCTGTAGCTGGGCCAGCTGATGCGAGAAAAATATTAACTGGAACAGTTTCTTCCCCTCCCACTTCCTTGCTGCATCTTCAGATGCTGTCTCCAGACACTTCCCCTGGAGTTGTGTCTGTGGGTTGTCCTTGTGTCTGCTTGTCTTGCTAATCGCGCAGGAAGTGGGTGGGTAATCGGCCCTCGCCAGTCTCACTGTTTTGCTTTCCACACCACGGGGGCTTTTTTACATCCTCTAATGGCAATGGCTGTTTTCCTTTCAGAAATAGCATATTTTTAGACAAAGTTTTTCCTGTGGTTCCTCTCTGATTCCCTGGCAGATCTCTGATTTCTCATCGGTTTCCCCTAGGCCTCTCTCTGGTCACAGAAACTTCAGGCCAGCAGCAGGAGCACGGGGAAGGCAGGAGCCAAGGGCCTTGCTGTGGCCCTTGCTCTGAGCTGATCTCAGCCAGCGCCTCATTGAAGAGGCTTTGGGGCTGAGAAGTTGCCGCTAACTGCTGTCCTGCCCCTCCCCAGCCATCCAGCACCCCTCTGCCAAGGCTCAGGGAGAGGTGGTGGTGGTGGTTGCCCAAAACATGTTCCTCTGTTAGTCAAACCCAAGTTGAAATCACTTCTTCCCCCTCTTGTCAGCTGTCATGTCAGACATACCTGTGTTTGAATAATGGCTTCTCCATTGAGTAGTGAGTAATTTAAGTGATTCAAACCTTAATAAATAAATTAATTAATTAGGTACTGGGATTGAACCCAGGGGCATCCTATCTCCTCCAGCTACACCCTCAGCCTCTTTTTTAAATTTTTATTTTGAAGCAGGGTCTTGTCAGGTTGCTGAGAGTCTTGCTAAGTTACTGAGGCTGGCCTCAAACCTATAATCCTCCTCTCTCAGCCTCCCTAGTACCAGGATTATAGGTGTGTGCCACCATGTCTGTCAAGACTTAGTTTATTTAATTATAAAATTAATAATAATGCATTGCATCCCTCATAGAACTATTGTAAAGATGATACATAATACAGATGTAAGTAAAATTCTGAGTCCTGTGGTTGACACTTAGTTGGTCTTCTTAGTTCTAATTTAAATACTGATGGTGATTTCATCATATTTTAAATTTATAGTTTTTAAAGTTCTATAATTTGTTATTTGATTATAGTTTTTCTTCCTCAATAGACTGTGAGCTCCTTGAGGGAAAGGGCTGGATCTTTTTTAATCTTTAATACAAAGAGCAGAGTAAGCACCTTGTACATGTCTGATGGGATGGAGTGTGGCCTAATATCTTTATGGCCCCAAAGAACTTAATAATATTCTGCAAACCTGGGAAGGTAAAAACCTTTGGGAAGCCTGTGCAAGGGAGAAAGTGGATGACAGACACTCTGCTCTTAGGGAGCTTCAGTGGGGATCCCAGAGGCATTCAGATGAGGAAATGTGACGGGTGAGGTGGGAGGAGACTGGACAGGTACCTGCCTGTTCCCAGCCTCTCGACACAATGAGGACTAGACAGTCATACACTTCTGTTTGGTTTCATTCATTCATTCATTCATTCATTCATTCAGTTCACATTTTTGGAGTCTTGGCTCTAGATTGTTCTTTTAGGTAAATCTCTATTCTCTACTCAGTCTGCCCTTAGGTCACTATGATGTGCTCAGACTTCCCCTTCATATGCCATGGCCATGGCAGACATGGCTAATGGATCATAGCATTCAGTCAACCTGAGCCCGATGGCATCTTCCAATCTTTGTCCGTACCGCAGCCATTCCCGATGGAATGGGTTCTTACTTGGGCTGACAGCTACTTACTATCTTTGGTCTAGACTTTAGATGACTGGCAATGTCCTGAGGCCTCCATAAATTTCAAATGCTTACAATTGCTGCCTCAAAATACAACAATGCTTCAGTTCTTTCTACCTTTCTTTATGGAAACCCATTTCTCACCTATAGTTTGAAAGCTGAGAGAGTTGAGAGGTTATAGAAATTAGGTGTTAGGCATTAGGAAAATGAAAAGAAGGCAGACAAAAGAACAAGTCTCCACCTTTGTCTACTAATATTTGGAAGGAAGGTGTTTGGAAAGAGCTTAAGTTTTGGCTTTAGATGATGGGGCTAAACATGATTCTGTATTTTTGCTTTTGTAAATTCTGTTTTAAATACATATTAGTCTTCTGAATAGGAAAAATGCATTTTATTAAAAGAATTCACAAAAAGTACTCCAATTTATCAATATATACCCTTTCACACCTTTGAACAATGAACCATGCAACTATACTACGTAGTAAAAAATAAAGTAAATAAATGAAAAGATGGGTATGTGTTGGTACATGTGAAGTATCTTCTTCTCTGAACAAATCTTCCACGTACAGTGTTTTAAAATTCAAAAAAACATGTTCCACAGAGATGATAGGAAGCCACCCAGCATTGGGAATAATATTTATATGGAGGTGGTTGGTTAAAACAAAATCCAGAACAGCTTTGGAAAGAATCTAGGTAGAGGTGAACTTACAAATGAAGTTTCAAACTGAGCCCTTCATATACAAGACCCCTTTATACCTAATTTTGTATAATTTTTCTTAAAGAGAGCCTCTATTACCCACCTAAACTGTATAAGCTTCAGACCCTATAGAATCTGGCCCCACCTAAGTTCAGGGGGAAGTTCTTTCTTTTGGCCCATCTGGAGTGCAGTGTCCACCAGTGCCCCTGTTTTTCTTGAGAAGAGCTCCGGGAAGGAGCACCTGCCTTTTCTCCACACTTTTCTTGCTTTTTCCCCAGAAGCCATGTTGGGTATTAACTAGAAACCACCAGGCCACGTTTTTACTAGAGGTCAAGGTTGCCCCACTCGATGGGGTCCTGCAAATGTCTTCCTCTGTTCTGGCTGTCAGGTCCTCTGGGCTTCAGACCTGAAGGTCCCGCCTTGTCTTATCTGTCCACTTCTCTGGTGACCGGTGAATGAGGTAGTCCCAACCTCTCAGCCTCTAGCCTCAGCCAGGTGGATGAGCTGGGGTACTCTTTTCTGGGAGCTGGTGATATTTGGTTTAAAGGGGATGGATCAGAAAGCCTCACGGTGGTCCCAGGCCCAAGCCACATCTTCCTGTTCGTTGTCCATTGTCTATTGTGAAGGTAAGAAAAGTTGACACTGACTATTTGATAATTAGGGCTCTGTGCATAGTTGTGACTTTTGCAGTCCAAGGGGCTTGGGATCCTTAATCTTCCAATATGCCTATAAAACTCTTTTCCCTCAAGTCTTTCTAAGCTAATTAGAAGAGAAACAAGAACTATGGTGAGTCAATGTTTAATATTTACTGTACCTTGTCATTACCTTTCTAGATCAAGGGGGATAACCATGGGCAGGGAAGATGAGGTATATTAGGTAAACTGCTCACAGTTGTGCAAATAGTGGGCAGGAGGTGGAGGCTTGACCAGACAAAGAGTCAAAGTTCATAGGAAGGAAAGATATTACCATACTGGAACTGAATCCCAAAGCATCCAAGCCTTAATGAGGTAAAAACATTATCAGCCTAGTAGAGCTTCATGGAATTTTGTGGTTGTCAGTCTGAGTTGACTTTAGAGATGAACATTAACTGGTCTGGGGGTGGGCCTTTGTGTTGTTTTAAAAACCCCCTAGATCATTCTATGTGCTTATAGCAGTGGGAACCACTGCCACAGTTAAGTGTATTAGCATGTATTAATCACAGGTCCCTGATAATGTCACAGGGCCGGAGAGGTTAATTCACATTGGGAATCTCACTGGGATCTCTGGACTGCCCATCCCAGGCACAAGCAGCAGAGTTAGACCAAAGGGCAAATTATTATTCCATGCTGCAGTGGTTCTCAAGTTTGAGAGACCATAAGAAGTACTGGACGGACTTGCTAAAACCTGGATTGTTGGGCCCCACCCTCAGAGTTTCTGATTCCCTGGGTCTTGGGTGGGACCACAAACTGAGAAGCCTAGCAAGTTCCAGATGCTGCTGCTGCTGCTGCTGCTGCTGGCCTGGGGATCACCATTCTTGCAGAGGACACAGATTTTGGTTCTGGAAGGAATTTCTAGAAAAGAGTGAAGAACGAGAGTATAGGAGACAGCAGTGGGCCTGGATTCAGTGCCTGGCTCACACTGGTTCAGTGTAGAATGGGGTGAGTCCTGCAGCCTCTTTGGAACCCAGTGTCCTCATCCATAATCTGGGGTAATTTGCCTAACCCCTAGGATTGAGTAGGATAATTAGCAGTGACTATCTCTTTGGGCTCTTACCTTGGGCTGAGCATTTTACATGCATTATTTCAATAAATCTTCTCAACATTCTAGGAAGTGGGTCTTGGTATTTTTGTTTTATAGTCTTAGCAACTGAAGCTGCTAAGGAAGCTTCAATTCTTGCTGAGAGCAGTCCCAGTGTCTGAGGCCGTCCCGCTGACCCCCGAGCCCAAACTCTGCCACTCTGTGGTCCCTGGCTCTCCATGGGAAAACTCTGTGAATGCTGAGACTGGAAAAACGGGTCAGAGCTGTGGTTTTGCTAAGTGGCAGGGCAGGATTTGATGCAAGGGACACCTGGTGAGCAAGTTGTTACGCAACAGCAGGCAAACCCCAGTTAATTCAGGTATGGGCAGAACAGGAAGGTTCCAGAAGAAAACACATCAATGACTCAGTTACTCCATTTGAGAATGGGCCACTGACAAGGCATCAATGACGAAGGCATCACTTAGGAGGAAAAAGAAATGACAAATTGCTGGCAGTCAGACCAGGGGGCTCTGTGACAGCCTGCCCGGAGCCCAGGGAAGCTACCTCCAGAAACCCTGGCACCAGATCACAGACTCTGCAGCTGATTCACTAGCAACATGAAAGTGGCCATCATGGGGAGAGGGCAGCTTTGAAGAAAGAAAAAACTCACTTGAGGAGGCTGGGAGAAGCTACCAAGCAGGACCTGATATGGACAAGTTGGACATTGTGAGCCCCGGAGTGACTCAGGGGTTCATAGACACATGGAACCCACTTGGAGGTTCTGCTTCTCAAACCAGGAAGCCCCTGAAAGGCATGCACCTTCTGGTCACTGTGAATAAGAGCCCATGGTCGGGGGGGGTGGGATGGATGGTCACTGAAGCTCATTTTTCTCTTATTTCGAGTCCTCCTTTGTAAGTTGGATTCATGCTTCATTGGTCTACCAGATTTCTTTCCCAGGGTAAGCAAACATTTGGGGACAAATGGAATGGGTGAAAAAAAAAAGAACTTATCAGGAAGAATTTGATGAAATGTCATGCTAAAGTTATTAGGAAAAAAGGGTGTTAAAACCATTATACAAGGGTTGTATAACAAATTATAGAAGACGAGGTTGTTGTGACTAGTCACACAAGACAATTAGATGTCCAAAAAGTAATTTGAGATCTAGCATTGTTCTTAATTAGAATAAAGGAATTGCATGACAATTGAGATAATATTCTAGATGAAGATATGTGAAAAGGGGCCTTCCTTAATAATTGTAGTAACAACCACAGATAAGTTTTCTTGATATAGAAAGAGAAGAAAGAATCTTTATGCATGTCAGGAATTCAAATTTTCTGCTAATTGTTATGACGAGAAGTCTTATGGGACCATAGGAATGGGCAGAAGAATAGAAGAAGGCTTTCATGGCAGAGAAAGCTGTGATGTGTTTAGGGCAAAGTAACCCAAACATCAAAGGGTGGGGAGTGGGCCGGGACCCGAAGGGAAACACACCAAGTGCTGTGTACATGTATGCTTGTATTGCTTTGATCTTCACTATGATGTATAATTACAATGCACCAATAAAAGTATTTAAAAATGGTTGGCTCTGCCTTGCTGGGTACAGACCAGAGGAGAATTTCAGTCTTCACAGTCTGTTTCTCACCTATGATGTTTGTTTGGTCAATACAACTAACAAAGTACTTCTAATAACTCTAGATCCTTAGAACAAGGAGTCGTAGAGATTAGTCACCTTATCATTTTAATTTTATAGATGAGCACCCTGAGGCCCAGAGATCTAAGTGGTTTGCTCGAGGTCCTCTACCTACTCAGAGAATCTATTGTACACAAGATGGACCATGTTAGTCTACCTTTCATGAAACTAAGGTACCAGATAAAGGCTACTTCAAAGAGCTTGAGGAATTTCCAGACCTTTTTAGGTTGATGAGGTGGAAAGTTGACAAAATGCTCCCTTACAATGTCCTATCGCATTGCTGTAAAAGACAAATCATTGAGATGGATAGATACCTCATGACTGAGACCCTCTTCCCAAATAAAAGAATAAAATAGGTCTAGGGGCATAGCTCTGAGGTAGAATGCCCCTAGGTTCCATCCCCAGTATCACCACCAAAAAAAAGATACCTCATGACTGGTAAGATTTTAAAAAAATCTTATATAAGAGATTCCTAATCATACACATAGAATTTTACAGTGAAATCACAGTTTAGTTAATATAGGCATCATGATGACAGCCAAACAGCCATTGGTTTGGGGAGTAAGTCTTCCTATTTTGGTACTGGCATGGAATGGTTCGGAGATGGGGCTCCTTAGAACCCAGGAGAACCTTTAGATTTGCTCTGTTACTGTGTTAATTAGAAACCACAGACATCCAAGGCTATGATCCTGTCTCTTCTAATTTCATGTGTACTCATACCTTGTTTGACAATACACCACAGCAGGAAAGAAGACAGAGGCAGAAAGGCTTAGTGCTGTTAGTGTAAGGCTGAGTCCTCAGACTTTGTGTGAGCTGGTTGACTTCCCAGACCCATGAGTGCCTGACCCAACCACTCTACCTACAGTATCCTTTTGGGATCCGTTATGATTCTTCTCTGTACCCTATACCACACCTCTGCTGTTAATTGAACATTTGGTGCAACCCAGCCCTGTGTCATTGATTTTCTATAATATTTATTTAGTTGATCATGTTGCCATTTAAAACCTTTTCCATTGTTCATGTGGAATTTCATGGAATCCTCCATAAATGTGATTTTTAAAAAACCTTCCATCTGCATCAGTACTATGTCAGAGCATAATTTGTGTCTGAAGCCAGGTGTGTAAACTGCTGGCATTCACAAGAAGTACCAACTGGAAGCAAATATCCATCAGTCAATAGACACATCCTGCTTCAAAGTTCGGACAGCTGAGGCTGGGGAGGCAGCGCCGTGGGGGAAATGACCTCTTTTGATGGGAAGAATGGGAGTCACATGCATACATGTGAGGCATACGTGACCTGACAGAATCTTCTTCCTGTAGTCCCTGGAGAGATGAGTACAGAAACCCCCAATGCCCAGAGAGGTAACAGGACTGCGGTGATGGGGCTATTCTTTATTCTAGCACACACCAGTCAGAATAACAGATGGACTTTACAAATAGAGTAGATGAAAGACTTGACATATCTTCTAGAAAAACAAGAAGCCCCCAAAAAATTGATCCCAAGAAAGTGGGAAGGGAAGTTAGAAAAATTCATTCTATTCAAGTCTGAGAGAACTCAAGAACTGACTTAGGCTGTGATAAAGAGCAACCAAGGAACACTGTCCTTAGTCTGACTCTAAATAAAATCTGTACTAGTGAAACATTTATTATGATGTTTTACTGAAAAGCCATGCTGAACTTTGGTTGCATGAGAGAGCTGGTTGGTGTTTGGGTTAACCATGTGGATGGGGCATTAGGCTCTCTGGAGCTTAGTTCAGTCACTCAAGTTGTACCACCCACCCACCCACCCACCCACAGAGTGGCACTTGTGGTGTTGGTGTAGCACCTAGGAGGACACAGGCCTGCTCTGGGAGCACCAGGCTAGGAGTTCAGCCACTAGAGTCTTAACAAAGCCTGCAGTATTGACGACAGAGGGAAAAGTCCACATGGGGGAGAACCCTGACAGGTGGCAAGTGCAGGCTCCTTTTATCATGATCTTTTTAATAAAGAATAGTGCTTTGGGCAATTTTTTTTCACTCAAAAAATGAAAGCCTCGGATTTTCAAATGGGGTTATTTGCCTTTCATCTGTGTTTTTCTCTATGGTTCTATTTTCTGATCCATTACTTTCATCTTTGAAACCTGTCATTGTGACTCCTGTATCAATATAACCATCACTTAAAAGGCTTTTTGCTTTTTGGATCAGAAATGTTTAATATCAGGCAATTTAAATGACTTTATTTGTATTGACCTCGTATTTGAGAGTTGTGAAAGAAGTACTGTAAATCAAATGTTCAAAGATAATGAGTGCTTTGGTTAGACTTTTTTTTTCTCTCTGGATGTGTGGAAGAGTTGAGGGACTGTAAGGGAGTTAAAGGAAATTGGAAAGCTTCAGTTTCCTGTGTAGGTTGAGGTCATGGAACAGGAGATGGCAATGAACACGCACTTAGTTTTGGGGTAGGGAGGGGGGAGACCTGAGGACTGCTGCTCTCTGTCTTTTTCTGGTTGGCTACAGGACTCAGATGGGATACGGGAGCTGGAGGTAAGAGGATGGGTACTGTGACTTGAAGATGAGCCATGGGCAGGAAGTCATGAATACAGCACAGCAAGAGAGGCCTGGGAAGGAGGGGGCGCGAGGGAGGTGCGAGGGAGATTTCCCACACTATGTTTGGTCTGGGGCACAGACTCCAAAGTGTTCTTTTTTAATTTTTTATTTTTATAAAGTTCCATTTATATGACTCCAATCAACTAGTTAACCTGTTTATGGAGCCTCCCCTGGGAGGAGCTATCCAGGTTATACAACCCAGAAGGACATAAGCCTTGGTCCCCTACTTGAGGCCCTTGCACGACCAACTAACTGCCTATGAAATGGTGACAGGAGAAAGCATTCGAGTGAATGTTAAAATCACGTGGGGCCCAGTAGCCAAATTATGGATAATGAAAATGCAGTGTATACACACACAATGGAGTTTTACTCAGCCATAAAGACAAATTACGCCATTTGCAGGAAAATGGATGGAACAGGAGAACATCAAGCTAAGTAAGATCAGACTCAGAAAATCAACGTCACTTGTTTTCTCTCATATGTGAAAGCTAGAGAGAAAAAAGGAAAGAAAAGGAACTTCAAGTCGGGCATGGTGGCAGATACCTGTAATCCCAGTACTTGGGAGGCTGAGATAGGAGGATCACAGTTTCCAGGTCAACCTCAGAAATGTAACGAGACTCTTAACAATGTAGTGAGAATCTGCTTCAAAACAAAAAATAAAAAAGGGTTGGAGATTTAGCTTGGAGGTAGAATGCCCCTGGGTTCAAGCCCCATACCACTTTTAAAAGAAAAGAAAAGAAATATCATGAAAGAGAGAGAGAGAGAGAGAGAGAGAGAGAGAGAGAGAGAGAGAGAGAGACCAGTAGAGTAGTAGAAGGGAATGGAGGAGAGTGGAGGGAAAGGAAAGGGAAGGGTATGGGAAGGGAAGGGAGGGTGGAGACAGAACAAGGCTATATACATATATGAACGTTTCGCTGTGAATCTCACTATCCTGTACAATTACAATGCACCGATAAAATAAATACATTTTAAAAATCCAGTGGAACAGATGAGGACAGTGGCACATGCTTTCCTGGGATGTTCTCCTTCAACCTCAGCCACAGTTGGTGTGGTCAGATGAGCAGTCTGAAGCTCAGGGAGTGGTAGGATTTCCTCAGGCTTGACTGTGTAGGAGTGTGAATTCTGATTCAGCGCTGTGGATGGGAAAACCACACTCCTCACATAGCCCCACCTGAGCTTTGAGTCGGAAGCCACAAGTTTGAATCCCACTCTGCCAGTTACTAGCTACATGGCTCTGAGTACATTATTCAACTTCTTGGGCCTGAGTTTCTTCATCTGATGAGTAGGACTCATGGGATTATTGGAAAGATGAAAGAAGATGGTTCACATATAGAGTTTAGCACCGTGCCTGGCATGATAGGTGCTCAGAACAAGATATCTGCCAGAGACATGTTATTCCGAAAGAGGGAGGCTGGAAAGCCTTCATGGGAGGGAAGTTGAGGCCTGAATCAACTCTTTTTTTTTTTTTTTTTTTTTTTTGCGGTGCTGGGGATTGAACTCAGGGGCATTCTACCTCTGAGTTACACCCCCAGCCCTATTTTTTATTCTTTATTTTGAAACCGAGTCTCATTAAGTTGCGGAGTGCCTCACTAGGTAGCTGAGGCTGGCCACGAACCCGGATCCTCCGGTCTCAGCCTCCCGAATGCTGAGATTACAAGCATGCGCCATCACACCCGGCTCTGAATCAGCTCTTAAAAAAAGGAGGAGACTGACTGAAGGAAACTTAGAAGATGCATGCTGGGCAAGTCAGCAGTTTGAAGTCTATCAGTAAGATCTAGGAGGAGGGATGGAGAATGCAGAGATAAAGGATGGTTTTGTTTGTTAGTTTAAACCAGTGTAATGAGGATGAGAGAGGGAATCTGATCTAGAAACCCACCACTGCCCACCTGTGAAGAGTAGCATGGACCACGCTGACCCTTAGGGAGATGTCCTGACATGGGGGGCTGGTTCCCTGGATGTCTGTCTTCCATGGCTTACCCCACACCCCCGTGGGCAGGCAGCAGGAGGAACCAGCCCTTTGGAGGCTGCCTGAAAAATCAGCATGGGGAGTGAGGGGTCTGGAAATGTCCCTCTCTCCAGAGAGTCTGCTAAATTGTAGCGACAGTTCCGCAAGCTTCCTGTGATCCACTGGTCACGTAGATACTCCAGTACCCTCTCACCTGGGCAGCACAGTTCTCTCCTCTAAGGAGGCAGGGTAGCTACCAAGAGACAAGCCATGTTCGAGAGACCGAGTCTCTTTCCTGAGGTCCACAGCAGACATAAACAAAGTCGTCAGGCCTGGCCTAGGCGCTTACTGTCTCTTGTGCAGTACAAGCACAGTCTTGCCCTTCCCTGGGGAGCTGGCCCTTGGCTACCACTCTCTTGAACTCCCAGCTACCCCCAATGGTATTCCAGAAGGGGGGTACATGATTGGGGTGGGGGAAGTTTGAATCAACTACTTGGATTCTCCTAGAAGGACTTCAAAATCAGGAGTGAGCCTGCAGTCTTCTGGGGCCAATGTGCAGTGTTTGGAAGAAGTCAGCAACTTGTGCAAGTGCTAATGAGCGCCAAGAATAACTTGGGTGGCCTGGCTCTACAGGAAGAGCCCAGCCGAGGAACAGAGCTTATCTGGTCCTGGAAGGGCTTCCTCAGGCTTGTGCCCTTTTCCCAGGCCTGCAGAGGCCAGAGCTCAGGCAACTGGCTCCCTTAAAGGTTGCCTGGGGCAACTTCTGAGCCACAGCTGTACTCCTCTTACATAGAAGGGGAGAATTCATTTCTCTAAACAAATTAATAGAGCATGGGAAAAAACACTTATTTCTTTGGTATTGTCCTGGTGTCCAGTCAGGGGAGGGAAGAGAGAGAGAGAGAGAGAGAGAGAGAGAGAGAGAGAGAGAGAGAGAGAGAGAATATGTATGAATGTATATCTAAACCAATGTTATGGATTATGAGCAAAGCAAAAGTGGCCAAGTGATATCAACCCTTCAAGAAGGCTCAAAACTTTTGTGATAATCATGCTTAGTGGAATGGAGTGGGGTTGGAATCAGAGGGATCCCTCTCCTGGCCCTGAGTCAGCCCTTCCTTCCTTCCTTCCTTCCTTCCTTCCTTCCTTCCTTCCTTCCTTCCTTCTTTCCTTCCTTCCTTCCCTCCTTCCCCTCCCTCCCAACCAATTAAGTATGTTAATTCATTCATCAGCATTTATCTAGCACCCACTGTATGCCATTCACTGTACAAAGAGTGGTCTAAGACTCAACACCTTTCTGCCTTCAAAGTACTTACAATCCTGTAGGGAAGGTGGAAATATGAATGAGCTGACAAAAAAGATAATAAATACAGAGAAGCCCAGCTTGGGAACCGAGGGCTGCAGACACTTGGTGTGTGGCTTGGATGAAGGGCTGCAGACTGCCAGACAGGCAGGAAAGGGGCTGAGTAAGTGAAACACAGTCTAGGACTTCCAGACTGATGGGAAGCCACAGGAGGGAGTAGACCAAATAGGGTGTGGAATTTTTAGGGAGGAGCTGGAATTTGAAGAGATGCTGAAACTGGGAGAGAAGGAAACCCCAGAAGAAGGTCAATGTGAGGAAGAGGCAGGGCCCCAGAGGAGAGCGCCCTTTCCTTCTGCATGCAGGAAGGAGGCAGAACTTTCTGGGAATAAAGACCAACTGCTCTGTGACTGCCTGTGTTCAAATCCCAACTCTGTCGCAGCTGCCAGTTCTGTGACCTTGGGCAAGTCACTTTGTCTCCCTAAGATTCAGTTTCCTCTTCTTTGAAATGGGGGAAATGATGATAATTGCCATAGCACGGTGTCTTGAGGACTGGCCTTGGAGGGCTTTCAAGGTAAATGGTATAGTGCTCAGTAGATGTCAGCTTTTGTTATTGCTGTTACTCTGCCAACCTCCCAGCACTGGTAGTCTTCCTGTGGAGTGTTCCTTGTGTTTTGCTTTGACCTCTTCCTCCTCACAGGGTTCATCTCAAGCTCATTTCTGAGTTTCTGCACATGTGAGAATTGGCCTCTCTGGCTTTCTTTCTTCCCCAGCAACCACCTGTGGGCCAAACTCAAACAGATCACTTTTGAATTTCATGTTCCAGTTACTTCTGTGCTCAAAAGTCTTGACACTCTCTCAGAGAAACACTACTCTGACTCATGGTCCTCTTACAGAAGGAAAATCAAGTCAAAGAGGCTAAAAGATTAGCAAACCCCTCAAGAAGTTCGGCCTGTGTCCTGGGTTTCCTGCCTCCTCCTGTCTCGCAGGCTTGCTTTTGTGACTTTGTTAACGTACCCTATTACTTCCCAGCTCTACGGCTTCTCCCCTCTCCCCCTGGGGGACACGGTGGCAGGGGAGGAAGTGGACCTGCACGGGCTGTGCAGTCAGTCCTGTTGGGTTTGAGTCCTGCCCTGCCAATGCTACATGAGTGGCTTTGAACAGATCTGTTTGAATTAGAGTTTCCCAGCTACCAAGAGTTGGAAGTGATGCCAAGAGTTCCCTTGCAGCAGGAATGAGGATGGAAGATATTATAACCTAAGTTATAACCACTAGGTTCTGAAAGGAGAGACTCCCTTTTTTGGCAGGTAGGTCGTCCCAACCCCCAAGAAGTCGCCATGATTGCCTGCACTTGTGCTAGCTGTGGGCACTTCTGTTTCCTGTTTATACCTCTACCTCCCCCCAAAACATCTGTGATGACTCAGCCCCAGCCCCTCCACTCCCCAGGAGATGTTCTCTGCTTCCTGAATTCCCTAAAGCCTCACCGCTTCACATATAGAGTTAGAAGTCCAAGGAAAAGCCAAAGCTTTATTTCAGAACTATATTTAAACATCCTTAAAGGCAGGAACCAGACTGTTGGTGGGCTGAGGCCCTGAGAGCTGAGAAGTTTAGGGTATTTTGAAATTGGCTTGAGTGAGTTCATTAGGAGTTGAAGTGACTTCACAGGGACCCCTTCAAGGTCTTGCCCAGATGTTCTCCAGTGGGCTTAGAAGCAGACAGCAGGACCACACGGCCTCACATGGAGCCTTTAGCCATGAGCCCGAGAGTTGTTCTTGGGGACAAAGGAGAGGCTAGCTTCTGTGAAGTATCAGCCAGCTACACCCACCATCTGGCTGTCTTTCTGATCTCAGAGGAACCCAGTGGCTTAACCCAGGGCCTGCATGCCAAGAGGAAGCCAGGCTGCTTGCACAGGGTCTGGAGACCTAAGCAGCTTCATCCTCCTCCTTCCCAGGGCAAGGGGAGCTGCATCTGTTTTAGTGCAGGCGCCCCTGGGGACGGTTGTGGCTTCCTTCCCTTGAGCGACAGCTGTGGAAGCAACCAGAACACAGTGCAGAAAGCACAGGGTTTCTATGTCACTACAGGTCAATTGGGGGGGAGGATATTTATTTGTTTTCTTATAAAGGTAAAAATCTATGTCTGCAACTGGGAAAAATGCGAACCACCTGTTTTCTAGTGGACTCTCATCTTGCTTATATTTCCTGCTTTCAAGAGTGGGTGGGACTTCCTCCAGAAACTGCTGCTTTCCTGAAAACCTGGACGGAGCCTAGAACTTTTTATGTATTTTTAGCTTTTAATTTGATTTATGTATTTATTGGTAACTCTCAAAAATGGTCCACACAAAAGGGGGGGAAATAAAGACATTTCTCTAAAAGCTTTGCAGAAATTGTCTTGTTCAAATTTGACAAAGGACTAAAGTACAACCTCACCAAGAAATATGGCCCTCCCTACCTCCAAGGGGGACTATCCCAAGCAGGGTCTCTTAAGAAGACACATGCACTTCTGTTTTACTTTCTACTTGCTGGGAAAGGGCAGAGATCTTGACTTGGTTTTCACATGACTTTCCACTGGTCTTCTTGGGCTGAGAGAAGCCAGTTCCACCTAATGTCCACCAGGCCATTGACTTTCAATGACTGCAAGTACTTTTTTTGTCCCAGCAGAACTTTAAAATACATACTCCATCTAAAAAATAGGAAGAATGTCTCTCTCTGGGAACATATTATACCTAGAGTCCAAGGGAGATTTATAACCTTCCCTGTATTCTATGATCCACTACTGCTCTAGGTTAGATCTGTACTATTCCCCAAAGGCCCATGTATTAACAGCTTGTCCTCAGCTTGGTGCATTTTCACCACCTCAAAAAGGTGGTGAAAACCTTGAAGAGGTGTAGTGGAAGGATGTACGTCCCTGGGGGCATGCCTTCTAAGAGAACTGTAGGATACCTGTCCCTTCCTTACTCCCTTTCATGTTCCAGCCATGACATAAACATTTTGCTCTATCATGTGTTCTCACCATGATGGGCTGACTTGACACAGGCCCCAGAGCCACAGGGCCAACTGACCATGGATTGGAACCTCCCAAGCTGTGAGCCAGTAAGTTGATTTATCTCAGGTATTTGTTACAGTGACAGAAAGCTAACTAACACAATTACCTTTTCCTCTTAAGTATTCATTAGAAATATAATAAAGCTATGGGCATTAAGACCTCAAGGGTGTCATTGATGGCAGATTTTGGGGTGACCTAATGCACAATTTAAATCTTTCTAAAGGCCAAAGAGATGGTAGACAAGAGGCCTTCTTCAGAAGACGCTGTGGCTCTCTTTTCCTATTCCATTGGGAAACCAGGATCAAGGACCAGGGACAGAAATGGTGCAGGGATAGAGGTGAGTGGTCCTCAGTGTGTAATCACTGGGACAGAAGGGTCACCAGATCGGGTGGAGAAGAGCTGGGAAACAGGGAGTTCTTTAGTTCTAAGCTTTTCTCATGGGGAAAGGCTGGCTCTTGTGAGGTATGAGCCGGCTGCTATTTAGCTTTGCTGGAAAGCTGGCCTAAAAACTGAAAATATCCAAAAAAGAGGGAGGGATTAGAAGTAGGAAATGTTAGAGGTTGGAAAACCTCAAATAAGGCTTATTCTGTAGATGGTGTTGTCCTACACCTTTTGACTTGGGGGAAAGAACCAGAGATGAGGACAATGTCTCCACTGTTAATTATAACAACATATTTACCAATTTAAAGAACAATCCTGTTAAGGAAACATTGCTGTTAAGCTTTAACTGCCAAAGGTGGAGGGTGTGGTAGGGAGGCCCAGCTGTTGGTCTCACCAGAGCTTACACTGACCTTGCTCAGGGGAAGTCCTTTCCAAACTTCAAAGGTGAGTTTGTGAACCTCACATTGAGTAAGCACTTCCTGATGACCTCACTCAAAATATTCTTCCTCTAAGAGGCACAGCACAGAATGTATGGGCACTATTTTTCTCCAACAATTTCCCTGTCTCTGTAGGAGGAACAAAGCAAAACCGGAAACAGGTGATCATTTATTTTATTTTTAAAGCATTCCAGTTACTGGGGAGAGCAAAGACTTTTGCCATTTAACTTTTGTTATTATCCAGGTCATGGAAATTTATTTCTTAACTCTTTAGCTACTCCTATATTCTGATCAGAAAAAAAGCATAAACTGGTCTATCCCCTGCACTCTTGAACCATAGAATTTAACACTAACAACATGGTTTGTACACAGAAAGATGTGCAGAAAAAGCCCAAAGAGCTGGCATTGGTGACAGGGTGGAGCCACAGGTCCAAGATTAAGAGGAATAGGCCTTGTGTGAATCATGCAGGCAAGCTGGTGGTTACATGCAAGACGGGAATCCTCACCTTATATCTAGTTTGGTAATGTGGAAATGACTAAGTCATGAAGGAAATGACTAAGCTGGTATTTCTAGTCCTTTTGAGTACCAAATGGGCTGATTTGAGGGAAGTAAACAAGGAAGGTATCTAATCAGAAAAGGGTTAGGGCTTACAAAGGCCCTCTACAGAAGCTAGAATTTGAAGGTTGCATCCACTTACAGGCAGGGCAGAAGTGGTCTTACATGGAGGGAAATAGTCTAGGTATTGGGGGCACATAGAAAAACAAGTTCTGCTTCTATAACTCTGCTCTGGAGACTAGGCACTCATGCTTTCCATGGGTAAATGCGAGGAAGGATCAGAATCCACTGTGTCTCTAAAGTCTAGAGCTGTGCAGCCTGTCTTACCTGGTGATGAGGCCCCGGCCTCATCTAACAGTACCTGGATGCTGAGAAAGGGAGGTGCCAGCCCTGGAAAAATTCTGCTGGGGTTGAATTTTCATTTAGCTCTGGATGCTTGGGTATGCCCCATGACCCCCTCAGTTTCTTTTTCCTCATTTGTAAAATAAAGGAATTGGATGAGATATTCTCTCAGGATCCCTTGCAATTTCCCAATTCTTCAAAAGGAAATAGAGTTCTTCAGTTGGTAAAGTAGCAAAGTGAAGCCCTCAAAACACAAAGGACCTCTTGTTTCCCCCAATTTATTCTGCTTTTGTGACTATGAAAGGGGAAACTTCTCCAAAGTAGTCTTAGAGGAGAAAAGAGAGAGGAGACATTTACTTGAACTGCAGGGTTGAGGCAGATCCCCTGTGTGGACAGGGCTACTTCAGGCTCACGGGGGGGGGGGGGGGGGGCCCACCATGGCGGTGGCTCTGCAATGCCCCCAGGAGGGGGTGATCACCCCTAGTCCTCACTCTTCTCATCCCCAGCACCTCTTTCTAGGGGCCTCTGGGCTGCATCAGGCCAGATGTGCCCTGTCCTTGGCTTCAGGTTTGGCTCAGGATTTTGTGCCCTTCATACTGGAAAACACTTATTTATTTTTTTCTTTCATGATTCTTATCAATGAAACACATACCACTTCAGAACAATAGGAAAGTACAGAACAGTGTTAAGAAGCATGAAAACAAGATCTGCCATAATCCTATCACCTAGAGCTATTTACACTCAAGTGCATTTTTTTTCTAGTGTATTTTTCCCCCTTAACATGAATGCAGATTTTAGAATCTGCTTTTTTTCTTTCTTTCTTTCTTTCTTTCTTTCTTTCTTTCTTTCTTTCTTTCTTTCTTTCTTTCCCCCCTCAACCTCAGCATGTTTCCATGTCATTAACTGCATCTGGCTGGCCTGGTGTCATCTCCTACTCTTTTCCTATGATGCTAGCCCTCTCCTCTGGGCATCAATCTCCAGGCCTTCTCGTGTGATTACCTGCATGAAGTGCAGCCACTCCCCATTCATTATTAACCCTGCCATTCTTTAAGGTCCTTTGTCCTCCATGAAGCCTTCCAGGACCACCTTTGAGGGCTCTCCTAATTGCCCAGCCATCTCCTTTCCTGGACTCTGGACCATGCTTCTGTGTGGTGATCTAGACTGTTAGGGATGTTTTATGGTGAGGATCCTCAGTCAGTGGTGTGATGGTACAGATTTAAAAATAGGCTTTCGGGGGGAAATGTATGCACAGATATACATGCATATACACACACACATAAATATACTGTATTTTATTGTTATCAAGATGATTATTGCCAATTTACAAATAATAAGATATACAATATTCTTCACGGTAAACATCATATATCCAGTTGGTTCTCACAGAATGCTTTTGTTGATTTTTGCTGAACTTTTTTTTGTGTGTGTGTGTGTGGTACTGGGAATTGAATCCAGACGCATTCTACCTCCAAACCACCACCCCTGCCCCACCGGCCGTTTTTTTTTTTTTTTTTTTTTTGGTTGAAACAGGGTCTTGCTGTCAACCTATTTGCTGAGAGTCTTGCTAAGTTGCTGAGGCTGTCCTTGAACCTGCCATTCCTCTTTCTCAGCCTCCCAAGTACTGGGATTATAGGAGTGTGCTACTACCAGCAGATATGTTGTGGAAAATGACAGTGTAGTCTGATTATTAATATTGGTTGCTATTTTCATTTATGTTGATGAAGCAACAAAGTGTATGCTGGAATTTCATTCAACAATGCCATGGTTTGCTTCTTTGCTGAATCAGATAATTAATTTTGAATACTGGAAGAATATTTCCTTAAAATATTTTTGTGTTATAGTATAAAGTAATAAATATAGACACCATATACAAGTTTAATATTTAATCTTTATTATTAACATTCTCTTTATGACTTTCTTATGTCTATACAAGGGGCTAGCAACCTATAGCCTAACACATTTGGTCCGCCTTCTGTTTTTGTAAATAAAGTTTTATTGGAACATTCTATGTCCATTTGTGTATCTACTTTTGCAACAGGGACCTTATGGCTTATAAAGGGAAAATATATTTGCTGCCTGGCCTGTTATAGAAAAAGTTTGCTGACTCTTGCTCTATATAATCAACAAAACAACAGATCAAATCCTGATGTACATGTAGTGTTTGCAATTTCCACATATAAATACAAGTGTCATGGCCATTACTATGTTACAGGAGAAATGTTACTGAATACGGAGTTGGGAAGAGACGCTTTTTAGCACATCATTGTTTTCACTATATAGTACAATAAGTGTAAAGACCCCAAGGACAGTGATAATAGTAAACGGTAGTAAAATAGGAACAGAAGAATTTTGAGTACTTATTATGACTGTTTTTATCATAACATTTCATTTTATGTTTTATGATTTTGTTTTAAAATAATGGGTATGGTTAAAAATCAGCTTGCAAAGTTCTTGAAAGTTTAACAGCTGACTCTGGGAAGGGTGACGGACTTGATCTTCAGGGGGAAAAGTATGATCCTGGCCCAAGTAGCCAGACATCTTACTCAACCGCAGCCCTAGGAAGGTTCTTCCCAGGACAAGGGCATGGGAGGCTGTCAAGCTCCTCAGAAGGCTTAAACTTGAAGAAAGAAGGTCCCTGTGAAGCAGTGGGGCCAACCTATGTGTTATATAGAAAATTATAGGGCAGCATGGACACTGTAGGGAGTGTAACCATGACCCTCCACCCACCACAATGGAGCTGAGTCATTTTGGACAGAGGCAGCCAGAAGGCACAGATGGCACCTGACGCCATTGACCTGGGTTGGGTACTCCATGGATCTGGAACACAAGATCTGGCCAATTAGCCCTTTCGCCACAAAGCCTAGCTTTCTGCTTCACAAGTGCCAACTTAAAGCCCTACCCTCATCCCCACCTGAGCATGGGGCTTGCCAAGGAAGCCAACTCAGGGATCCTGGAGCCATGTGACCTTGGCCTGCAAAAACAATGGTGGGTGTCCATGTGGCCTCCTCTGGGCTTGACTGACCTGAGCCAGCTGATATTTTCTCTAAGGAAATCCCGTGCCCTGAATCCTCCCCTGTCAGCATCCTAGTGGCCTTGGAAACAAGTTATTTCTCTGACAAGTGCATCAAGTTCACTTACACCTTGAAGACAAACGTGACAGGGGATATCTGCATGAGCCAACAGGGAGAGGACAGGTGCACAGGAGCCACTGGGCTGGCTTCCCATCATGCCATTACCACTACGCTATGTGACCTTAGGTTTGTCACTTAACCACTCTGAGCTGTTCTCTTGTGGATTAAATGCCTCGCAGGATCATTGTGAGGTCCACTAAGATAATGTATGTGAAAACAACATGTTGCAAGTATCTAGTGTGAGAGAGCAGTCAGAGGATTGGCACCAGAACCTCTGCTGAAGACACCAGGTGATAAACAGCCCACATTCTCTTGGGCATGATGGCACACAGCTGTAATCCCAGCGCTTGGAGGCTGAGAGAGGAGTATTACAGGTTCAAGGCCTGTGTCAGCAACATAGAGGCTCCTTGTTTCAAAATTAAAAATGGAAAGGACTAGGAGTGTAACTCAGAAGAAGAATGCCTTTGAGTTCCATCATCAGAGAGAGAGAGAGAGAGAGAGAGAGAGAGAGAGAGAGAGAGAGAGAGAGAGAAGCAATTGGAACCAGATTCTCCCAACTCCCTCCAGGGCTGCCAGAGAAGCAGGCCAATTATCATGACTCCCTTGCCCCAGCCCATGTAGTCAGGACAAGTGGGAGAGGAGAGAGTAGGAGTTATAAGCTGGGTACGGTGAATCATGTCTGTAATCTCAGTACTTGGGAGGCTGAGACAGGAGCATCACAGGTTTGAGGACAGCCTCAGCAATGTAGTGAGACTCTCAGCAGCCTGGCGGAGACAGTGTTTCAAAACAACAAAAAAATAAAATGGGCTGGGGGTGTAACTTGGAGGTAGAATGCCTCTGGGTTCAATTCCTAGTAAACACACACACACACACACACACACACACACACACACACACGTAGTTACTGGGGGAGTAATTTATACCTCTCCCTCCCGTTGTTACTCTCCTCTTGAAGTCAAACTGGGGGAGTTGTCAGAATCACCTACCAAGAATGCAGGGTGAGGTTTCCTACATGGGAGGCAGGAACTGGCATATTGCTGCAGGCTGGATGTTTGCTGATGTGTTGAAACTCTTGGCCTCATCTGGTGCTGGGGAGAGTTTGAGGGAGTGTGTGGAAGAGAAGGGTCTGTGGGGTGGTATACTTGAGGGGGTGGGATCTGTCTCAGTCTGTTTCCTACTGCTGTGACAGAATACCTTGGATTTGGGAAATTATAAACAATAGAAGTTTATGTAGCTCACAGCTCTGTGAGTCTGACGGAAGGTTCTGGTGAGGGCCTTTTGTGCAGTACAACATGGCAGAAGGGTGCGTGAGCCTCTGTGGAGTAAAGAGGGCAGGAGCAAGAGAACTCACTTCTTTTTTTTTTTTTTTTTTTTTGCGGTACTGGGGATTGAACTCAGGGGCGTTCTACCTCCGAGCTATACCCCCAGACCTATTTTTTATTCTTTATTTTGAAACCGGGTCTCACTGAGTTGTGGAGGGCCTCACTAGGTAGCTGAGGCTGGCCTTGAACCCGGATCCTCTGGTCTCAGCCTCCCAAATGCTGGGATTACAAGTGTGCGCCACCACGCCCGGCTCGAGAACTCACTTCTATAACAAACCCACTTCCCCAATAATGGCATTGATCCATCCATGAGGGGATTCAAGTTCCCACCTCCCAGCACCATCATAGTGGAAATGAAATTCAATGTGAGTCTGGAAGGGGACATTCAAGCCACAGCAGGATCCCTACTTCAGTTCCCTCTGGCCTTTGGAGGGTGGGGAAGAAGACCCTAGGAGTGTCTAAGGCTCTGTTGATGGACGGGGCATGGATCCCTGGAGAGGCTGGGCGGGAGTACAGCTGCCTTTCTCTGTGTGAAATGACGTGGGGTCATACTGATGGGAAACCACATACACGATCCTCATAGGCACCGCTGTGTGTCACGGCCACCAGCAGCAGATTTGGTCAGAGTGAACCAGGGCAAGACTAGACAAACAAGGAGTGGGGATCTCTGGGCCCCTGTCCATCCCCTTACCACCCAGAGGGGTCAAGCCCTGAAAAGAGGGGGTAGCTTTTCCACAACCTCATGCTCAGGGCTCCCGTGGGCAGAGGAATGAAAGAGCAGCTTTGTCCTACCCTCTCCCCATTTCAAACTCCATCTCTGTTATGAAGGAGGAAGAATAAAGGAGAAAATAAAGACTTTTTAATAATAGTGATCCCGGAATGGGTAGATACTTTCGTACCATGTTCTGTCCAGAAGCGGAGCAGGCATTTAAAGGGTTAAAACAGGCTGATTCCTACTTTTTCCAGCCTGTTGTTTGAACTTCTTACTCTGCAAGCAAGTGGGCTGCGCCAGAGCCTGCTGGGTCAACATGGCAACATGACAAGGAAGTTACAGACCTTGAAACTTAAAGGGGGGCTAAAAGACACCATATATCTTCTCGTGGAGCTAAACCCTGACTTATGACGTCAGACTGGCCTGTCCTTGTACAGAAAAAAAGCAAAAATAGATTGAGCACATTTTTCTGCACCTGAGCAGAGAGATTATATGCAGCCCTCCTGCTACTCCCCATGCTTCTCACTCCCCTTTCTCTGTGACTCAGCCTTGGCAGGCAGGGTGGGCTGTCTGTACCTGCATTTGGTGGGAAAGTGAGTCCGCATAACAACCCAGATAAGAGACTCTATTTAAGACCAGAGATTTCAAGAAAAAGCAGAGTCTAGGTCTGAGCTCTCCATCATGCCCCTTCTCAGGAGTGGTGGTCTCTATCTTAATCTCCCCATCTTTTTCTCTCTCTGTGTCTGCTTAAAAAAAAAAAAAAAAAAAAGACATGATGTTGTATAATTAAAGAATTGAAGCTGGGGTAGGAGAAGTAGAAAACTTTCACGCTTATACCCTCAGAAGTCAGACTGCTCATTGAACCTGTAACATAAATCTTAGTTTCTGTAGCAGCTAGTCCCTTAGAACTGGGTGAACTGGATCAAATATATCCATAGAGCAGTAGTTCTCAAACTTTGGTGGAACCACTGGGAGGGCTTGTTAAAACAGACTTCTGGGCCTATACCTCGAGTTTCGGATTTAGTAGGTCTGGGGCAGGATGGAGAATTTGCATTTTAAATGAGCTGAGCTCCCAGGTAATGCTGTTGCTGCTGGTCTGGGCACTGCGATTTGAGAACCACTGGAATAGGCTAAAGGATCACTGAAGTATGCATTTAACACACAGGCATCTGCCATCCTAGGAAGCCAATGAAATGCTGACTTTATGTATTTCACCATCTGCTGTCTCTGGGAGAAACAGGCCTGGTTAATTGCCTTGGTCCTCCTGCATGTTATAGAAAGAATTGAAAATCCCAGTGCGCTCAAGTGGCTGTGACATCATCCAGGATTTCCCCCTGACTCCTCATACCAGTACTGCCCAGGTAGTTTAGCTACTACAGCACACATTTGAGCAGGGGACCAGTGCACATCAGGGCTGCGAGCAGGCACAGGGAAGCCACTTTTGCCTTGTGGAAGAAGGAGCGGCTTGGTGTCCCTGCTTGTTCTCATTGCTCACAGCCGCTCCTCATGGTCCAGCTGCCGTCTGCTTCTCGGGAAGACGCACACCTGTCCCCCTTGCCTGAATCCTCTGGTTTGGGTGAAGTGGATCCTACCATTTGGGTGTTATTCATAAAACAACAACAATAACAACAACAACAAAACCCGCCAGAGGTCCCATCCTCTGGCCCATTGTCATCTATCCAGGGGTGAGCAGCTAGCCAGAGTTCTTTCTGGAATGTTCCTTGGAGGTATGTGATAAGGCATAGTTTCTCTGGAATATTAAGTTCTAAGAACCAAGGAAATCTGGGATTTTCTTTTTTTTTTTTTTTTGCGGTACTGGGGATTGAACTCAGGGGCATTCTACCTCCGAGCTATACCCCCAGCTCTATTTTTTATTCTTTATTTTGAAACCGGGTCTCACTAAGTTGCGGAGTGCCTCACTAGGTAGCTGAGGCTGGCTGCGAACCCGGATCCTCTGGTTTCAGCCTCCCGAATGCTGGGATTACAAGCGTGTGCCACCACACCCAGCTGAAATCTGGGATTTTCAAGTATCATCATTGAGAGAGGGAGAGGGAAGGAGAGGGGGTAGATAGAGAATGGAGAGACATGGTGACTTTATTAGGTCATAGTGGCAGGTGAGCCTGAAACATATATTTTGGACATCACTGTCATAAGCTCTCCTTTTGCTTAAATTAATTTGAGATGGATTTCTGTCCTTCTGACCTGACATTCCAACTGATACAATCATCAGGTATTCTTGTCTGCCCTTTTTCTTACCTGTTCATTTTCCTCCATCCCCTGTCACCCTGGGCCTGCGTCTCTATGACAGCCTCCCAGCCTGTGAGAGTTGGGGCCTTTGCTCTGGGGATGCCTGCCTCTGAGGAATGACTTCCACATGACAATTTTTGCAGCCCACTGCACTCTAATGCGGAGGGTTGGGGCACCCTGAATTCAAGGCACAAGAATTCTTTCCAGCATATTTCCTGGAGAAAGAAGATAGTACTGGTAACACTGCAATTGCAGCCTCATTGTGGCTAATAGTGTAGGGTCCGTGGTGCAGAGCAAAAACTGTCATCTGTCTCCAAGGGCCTTCTGGTTTTCAACAGGAAACCCCAGCACCTTTAGACTGCACCCCCATGTTGATCTGGGCCCAATTTCACCTGAAAACCCTATCTGATGCAGAGAAAATCTTTTGGGGACCTCTTTATCAATACCAGGAACCTATCTACAACTTTCACCCAACAGTCACTGAAACATTCCAGGGGCAGGACCACGACCTGCAGGCACTTTGATCTTCCTAGTAACTTAGGTATAACAGACCACCTGAGCTGTGGATGATTCAGCACTCCAGTGCATTTCTAAAATAGACTTGGACTTACAGCCTACTGATGGAAATTAGCCTTTAACTGAAGATTTCATAGAAAAGGATTTAGATTACACATCGCCCAGAGAAATGTAATGAAGTTCCTTACAGACGATGCTGTTCTTTTCCTAGAGTTCCAAACATGGCCTCAGCCTCATCACTCCCACTCACTGCCTTTAACACTTCCCACTCTTGTTCCGAGTGGATCTGCAGGTGGAATACAGATTTGGCGTCAGTATTGGTATCACCTGGGACCTTGTTGGAGATATACATTTCTGGGCCCTCCCCTAGGTCTATTTAACACAGTAATCTATGTTATAATGAGCCCTTCAGGTGATTTGGAACCATGCTCAAGTTTGAGACCCACCGATCAAAATGATTCAGAGCCTGCCTCAGTTTCCACACCCCATCTAGCAGCACAAAGGCTGGGGATTTTCAAGAGGGAACTGCCTCGTGCTCCTCCAGCACCTCTGTAGGCATCTCAAGCCTGGCTCAGATCAGATTCATGCGTGTGGCTTGAGCTTGTGTGCAGGGGAAGATTTGCTGCTAAACTGTGACGGATCCCTTCAGATTGTCACACTGGTGATCCTGGACCAAGGATAGGTTGGCTTCTCTTGTCATTGTTCCAGAGCCTCAGAGAACATTGGAATATCTGAGAGGTGGGGGGTAGAATGAGGTTCACACCACCAGACAAAACAAAATGAAATAAAAATCATCTCCAGGGAAGAAACACTCAGACCTGTCCCTCCTAGCAACCCGTGTGGATTATAAAGCCACATTTATATTTCAAAGTAAATAGCAATCAGTCCCAAGAAACAAGCCAACTTTCAAATAATGGCTTGTGGGTGTTGATATTGACAGTGACCCATAAATCTCAATTTCTTTAGGAGAGAATGTTGGGTGGCATTTTAATTCTAAGCCATCTAATGAGAAAGGAGATTTGCCTCTGCTGTGGATCTCCGTGGAATATCCTTGGAAATCCAACCCATTGGACATGGAAGTAAGCACTAACTGATGGCTTCCAACATGCTTCATAACACTCTATTACCCAGGTGAGGAGTGGGACAGGTGAAATGTGGAGCCCTGAGCCTAAAGGTGCACATATATCAGCTCTGAGCAGCCGTCTAGGAAGGATGAGGGGCTCTGGGAGCCTCTGCAGCAAGACTACTCATCCTCCTCCAAGGGCTCTCACCCTGCTGGTGCTCCCGCCGCCCCTGTGCACCCACGTGCACGTGCGAGTGGCAAGTCCTCCTCCAAGGGCTCTGCTTCTCAGTGCAGCTGCTTTCTCACCATGTGTGGCCAGTCCAAAGCCTGGCCCGTGTCCTCCAGGGGCCGAGAGGCCTTTCTCCCGGCCATCGGCCATCGCTGTTGTGTTTACAACTACAGGCAACTGACTCTAGCTCCCTGTTTTCCCATTTGAAAAAGTCTTCTCAGTTACCATTTATTTACTCTTGCAGACTTGCTGCTGAGGGGCTTTGTGTACATTCTTTCATTAAAGCCGTATTAACAGTATGACTTCAGGGTGGTCATTTGCCCTCTTTAGGTCTGTTTCTCCTCTCTCTTTCTCTCTCTCTCTCTCTCTCTCTCTCTCTCTCTCTCTCTCGTTCTCTCTCTCTCCCCCCACCCTTACACACACACACACACACACACACACACACACACACACACACACACACACAACCCTACAGGGGATGGAACCCAGATGCATACTAGGTAAGTGCTCTACCTCTGAGTCCTCAGCTCTCTCCTTTTTAAAATGGAAAAAAAAAAAAATGATACTATCTACTTCAGGAAGTTGTGGGGGAATTCAGTGCAAGGCCTGGCAGGTGGTGGTGCTGCCGAGGCCTGCCTGGCCCTGCTGCGCTGTGCTAGGGCTCTGATCTGTGTTCCCAGGGCCTGAGCACTGTGGTCTGGCTGAGGTCTTCTCCCCAGGGAGGCAATGCTTCTGTTTGCCTTGGCCTACCAGCCCTGAGCACAGGACCAGCTCCAGAGTAGGACTGTGGTCCTGACTCAAGATGGGCCTGGGGACTCTGAGCAGGAATGCCATGAACACTTTCCACATGGCTGGCTGGGAAGCTGGAAGAGGAGCTTGGAGAACTTTTATCAGAGAGGAAGGGCCACAAAGAACTCCCTGCCATAAGGGTCCAGTGAGGGCAATAATTTACCCAAAGGCACACAGCCATTCGGTGACAAAATTTGGGCCATAACTGGTGGCTGAAGTTTGATGGTATCGGCAGTGTCTGACCACCACATTAGGAACATGTCCCAAAGGGCTTGGGACTCATCAGAAAAATAAATGACCTGAAACAGGCAGCACATCCTAGGGAAGCAGCCTTGAGCTACTGTCTAGGTACTAATTCCCCTCACTGGTGGCCAACTGGGACCTTCTGCCTGCTCCCAACCCCACCATTGCCCCAGGGCACCCCTGGGTCTGTTTCGAGAGCAAGGCTGATTCTCTCTCTGCATTCTCCATCAGGTGGAGGACTTGGCAAGAGGTGCATGGGGGTGGGGTGTCAGAGAGGATCGGTGCAGGCCTTGGGGTCAGGGAGACCTCAATTCACACTACACCTCGTCCTTTCACTAGTCAGGACACGACAATGAGTCTGTGTCAGCCCCAGTTTCCTTCTATGTAAAACAAAAATTTAAAAAATCCTTTATAGATTATAGGTTGTTGTAAGAATTAAGCCAATTTCTGCAACATGCTAGGCATCGCAGCAAAGCTCATGCAGCTAGATCGAGTCAAAGGACTGTCTTGTTCATTGTGTTTTCCCCCACTCCCTTTCCTCCTGTGCTAGCACACTGCCTTATGCCCAGTGACAGGTGCTAATTTGTAGTCACTGAGTAGACGAGGAGCTAGTTAGTGTCCTTTAGGATTTTGGTTCTCAAAGTGTGGCGTGGGGACCTGCAGCATTGACATCTGCCAGACACTTGTTAGATATGTACAATCTCGGAGCCCATCTCAGACTTGCGGAAAAAGAATGTTCATTTTATCAGGTTCCTCAGGGATTCCTGTGCACATTAAAGTTTGAGAAGTTCTGCTTTAGAAAGCATCATCTGAAGCTGGGGGAAGCTTAAAACTCCCATTAAGGTAGTGAGCATCGTGGGGGATTTGTATGCAAGGAAACAACATGATATGATACATATCCCTCCTCCCCTTGGCTGGTCTGGAAGTGGCTTCCTGGCTCCATGGAAACCCAAAGGACTTTGAATCACTTCTGTAAGATCCATAATAGGAACAGAGCCAGTTCCTCAGACGCCCCTGTGCTTCTGTGTTGCAAAGGAGGCTTGAGGGCTGGACTACATCTCTCCCTTTCCATCAATCCCTCTACCTCAGGGATTAAGCGCAGACTCTAAGCAAGAGTACAGGTGACTTCAGAGTCCCTGTCTTTCTAGTTGGGGAAGTAGGGCAGGACTGGGTCTGGGTGTTTTCCATGATTTCCAGCAAAGGTGCAGAATTTGCCAAATGAAATGACTTAAAAGGTTCATGTTGCCTAGCTCTTCGATGGTGTAATACTCAATTGCAGTGGGCAGACTCTCTGCCAGGCCTACGCAGGTCTCAGGTCATGAAGAAGTCCTACCCTGGAGGTGCTTGCTGGCTGCCCAACAGATGGAGAGATGCCCAGGCAGATAACGAAAGAGCAATGGGTCAGGTGCCTCAGGAGAGAGGTCAGCAAAGGGCCAGGGCCGGGGCAGCATGGGGTGTGCAAGTGTTGGCACCAAGCACTTAGGACTCTTTTTTTTTTTTTTTTGTGGTGGAACCCAGATGTGTTCTATCTCCAAGATATGCCCCCAGCCCTATTTTATTTTTTTAATTTTGAAACAGGATCTCACTAAGTTCCAGATGGCTTAAGTTGCTGAGGCTGGCCACAAATCCGCAATCCTCCTGTCTTGGCCTCCCAAGGACTGGGATTATAGGCGTGCACTAGGCACGCAGGACTCTGACAACCTCAAAGCATTGGACAGACCAAGGGATACAACAGGCAACTGGGAAATCCCGATTGGATCCTGGTTTGAAAAAATGTCACAAATAAGATTCTTGGAACAACTGGGAAAATTTGAGTATGGACTAGATACTGGATACTATAAAACTATCTTTAATTTTTTTAGGCAATGGTACTGGGGATATGTAGAAGAAGGTTCTTATTAAAAGATGAAGGCTGACATATTATATTTTAAACTAAAGCATCATGATGTCCATGACTTTTAAAAGGAATATACCCGTGTATCTCTCCCCTTGCTTTACCTCTCTACAATTCACACACAAATAAATATGCACATACCTAGAGAAGTAAAAATAAATATACCAAAATGTTAACAAGTATTAAATCTATCTGGAGGGGATATGGTAATTCATTGTACCTTCATTTAAACTTCTTTTGTTATTTGAACACTTTTGTAATAAAACATAGAGAGACACTGGGAATGAACGGGGATTGGGCATTATAATGATAGGACTACTTAGTAAATGGGCACTTACAAATATTTGTTTTGTGACCAGCAATGAATGGTTGCACAGTGATTCATATGATCTTATTTCATCCTCAGAACAGCCCAGTGGGAGCTCTCCTAATCATCTCAGTGATGACTCACCCAGGTGAGTCACCTTCAATGATTTACCCCAGGCTGCCTGTGGGGAAGGCAAGGTAGCTGGGACTCAGACCCAGGTCTTTGGACTCTATACCCATGTTCTCTTTTGTCATCCAGAGTCTCCCTCAGGAGTCCATGGTTTACTTCTGCTGAGCCAGGAGCCCCTGCCCAGGGCAGGAGCCTAGGCACAGACAAAATGCAGAGCAGGGCCATCTGTCCTGAGGCTCCTGTTCCATCTTTGGGTCCTTAGATGCCCTCTCTTCACCCTTCCTTTTGGGCTTGGCAGGGGTGAGGGAAGGGGAAGCAGCTACGCCAGGAGAAGGTGGCAGCTGGCCTTGGCCCTGTCTCCATGGCCGAGGCCTGGGTGAGTCTAGGCAACGGCCTGGCTGAAGATAGTGTGTGCGGGGGAAAAACACCTCACAAAGCAGAGTGCACGTCTAGACGTCTAGGGTGCACACTGAGTATACCCCTGCAGAGGTGATGGTTCCTTCCAGCGCTGCACTAGAGGGTGAGTTGTATTACTTACCCACAACGTGAGCCAGATAAATGGCTCTTTCTTGGTTTCCTGCCAGTTATTGCTTGCACTGCCAGAAAGTCTTAATCACTTGGTTGAAAGGAGAGGCTGCCCCCTCCCCTGCTCAGCCTCCTGCTGGCTGCCAGCTGGCTTCTCTGTGCCTCAGCTGGGCCATTGCTTCCTGCCCCCACCCACCTCAGCAGAGGCCCCTGCTTGGGCCTGGTGCAGACTTACTTCTCTCTTTCCAATTCCATGGATATTTATAAGCCTCTTTTCTAACTCTGAAGCCCCCAGGAGTTACTGCAGCTCGAGTGTCCGTAGCATCCCTAGTATCTAGTCCAGGACCTGTGTCAGCTTGGGCATTTGAAAATAGTGCTTGTTGGATGTTACAGGCTGAATTTTTCCCCCCTCAGCACCTCAGACTGACTGTTTTGGAAGATAGGCCTTTATGGGGGTGGTTCAAGTTAAATGAGATAATTGAGGCAGACCTTAATCCCATATGACTAAATGGCTTATAAGAAGCAGAGATTAGGATCCAGACATACAGATGTAAGGCAAATACACCAAAATGTTAATGTCACATGAAGACAAAGAGAAAGCCACCTTTGGGAAGCTGAGAGGAGATAAGACTCAGAAGAAACCAGCCCTGTGACATCTTGATCTTGGACTGCTAGCTTCTAAAATCATGAGGGGGGGAAAAAGTTCTTTTGTGTAAGCCACCCAATCTGCCTCCATATTCCTCTTTCTCCAATAACATTTGGGGAGGTGACCCTCACAGATCTCTTGGCACTGTGATGACCGCTCATGTTGGTGCTGTGACACCCAGTGATATAATGCAGGTAGGAATGGATTTCCAAAGATGAAATTGCTCTTGGTCTATAAGCTAGCATGACGTGGAATTTCCAAATAGTTCCCCTTTCAGACTCAGAATAAGGGATTCTAAGATGGAAGATTCCCATTCAGGCTTCTGCTGTATGTTCCTCCTTCTGTTTCATGGGTAAATCCCTCTTATAATTTAGGTGTTTGGAATAGCAATTAACAGGAAAGCTTGAAGAGACTTGCCCAAGGCTGGGTGAGGTTTTCCCTGGAGGAAGAACAGACTGCTGAGCCTCACCCCTGCCTTTCCCTGCTGATAAGGCTGCTCCCCTTCAGGGAGTGGCCCGGCTGCCGCCAGGAGGCGAGATAAGGTGGCCAGTCACCATTTCCTCAACCACCAGCCTCAACAGAGGCCTGAACTCTCTGTCCCCAGGGCAAGGGTCGACTCCTGAGAATGGCCTCCGGAGGCCTCTCCTCTGGTCACTTCTTTTTATGTGGGTCATACCAAAGCCTCATGGATTTTCAGTTCACTGTCATTTTCCAAGCCTTAGCTTGTAGCTAAGCCTGGTCCATACTTTCCCTTTTGTTTGCAAGGTCCTTCTACTTTTCCTTCAAGACTCAACTAGAATATCACCTCCTCTCTAAAGCCTTCTCAGGTGACCTCCAGCCTCAGGGCTCTTGTCATGTTTTGTATATAATGTCATCTGCACACTTATCGCATTGTTTGGAAATTATGCTACACACACACACACACACACACACACACACACACACACACACACACACCTGCAAGGGGCTGGAGACCCTGTCAGACAGAAGATCCTTGGTGGATGGAACTGTGTTTTGTGCTCTCTTGTACTGACCATGGAGGCCGGGTAACGTATGCTGTCACTTGCTGCCATTGATCTTGTCATGTTTCGGTATAAAACAGTATGCTTTTTTCACCTTGTTGGTTTCTCTTGGGACAAGGAAGCTGGAACATTTGTCCTGGAAAGTTTTTCACAGACACAGAAAGGAAAGGCCAGTCCTAGCCAACTGAGAACCCACAGGCTCTGCCCAGCTTTGGTAATGCCCAGCTCACATGAAAAGAATTTTCTCAATCATATTATCCGGGCTGCCAGGGAGTAGCTCAGAGTGATCGTTAATTATAGCACTGACCATTTTTTTTTTTACCCGTTACAAGTGAGTCTTGACTTGGGAATTTTTCAAGAACTTCTTTCTTTTCAGTATGATGCTTTATTTTGGAGGAATGCCTTTTCATTAATATCTTGCCTTTTTAAAAAATTTTTGGGGGGCTATAGTTACCTCTGGGAGAGGTCAATATCCAGAAGCAATACATGCTGATTCCTACCCCTTCACCCAGAAATAGAAATGAAGGAAGGTTTGCCTTGTTCCCGCCAGAAGAAATGCCTTAGGAGTCTGGAAATCAGAAGACCTGGGTTTGAAACTTGGATTTTCCAGGAACTACTGTTTTTCTCATGGTACTCTGCGGTCCCCAGGCCAGCCTCATCACTCAGAACTTGCTAGAAACACTAACTTCCAGGTCCACCATAGACCCACCCAATTGTAACCCCTACAGATGAGGCCTGGAAATCTTATTTTAACAAACCTTCCAGGTGATCCTGATACACACCAAGGTTCCAGAACTACTGTTCAATCAAACCCTTTCATTTTATCATTTTGAAGGAAATGTATTTTTAAATTATTCAAAACACCAAAGTAAATAAACATGCAGTGCTAAAAACATACAATTTGGAAGAGATAAAAATTCAGATCTAACTGAAGAACAAACATTTTTGTACATTTTCTCTAGTATTTTTTTTTTTTTTTCTCAAATACACGTTTTCACACAGTTGGAATCACAGGATACATACAATTAAGGGTACTGCCTTTTTGTCACTTAATGTCAGAAGACGAATACTATTCGTCACCTACATACTTTCGTGAAAATGATTTTTCCTTTTCGTAGCTGCCCAGCACTCCTCCCCAGGCCCCTGGATGTTCTCCAGAGTATGGAGGCCGCTGTGCCTCCCGCCCCAAGAAGATCTCGTTTTTCCCGCATTTGATTCACTTTTCAGTTTTTCCTACCTACTCCCCAAGCCTCATTCTGGAAAAAATAAAAACTATGGGTGTTTCTGTAAATAGAATCATACACAGAACGGAAAGGGAGATGAGCTAGCAGCCTGGAGTTTTCCAGGATCTTGCAGCCTGAAACCCTACCCTGAAACTCTGAAGCCACAGAGATGTCACTGCGCCATCTAGCGGCCATGTCTGAGAATCGCACCTGCTCTAGAGAAGCCAAACAGGCAGGCACCCACAATCCTCTGGTGTCTGAATGATTGGAATTTGTCTCTTGGTCCCAAGCTCTATGCCTGCTTGTGCGCACCACTGTCCGTCTTAGGCGGCTCCTCCACCCCTTGCAGGAGTGTCTGGGCTCTTCTTCACCGCCTCTTTCTCCCTCTGGAGCTGAAGTCCAGCCGTGGCTCCTAGGTTCCCTTGGTGGAGTCCCTGATAGGTTGGACCCCAGTTCTCAGCTGAGAAGGCCCCACTCTAAAATGAACGCCCTCCCTGGAACCAGTGCCCAGCCACCTTCCTGGTTATGAGAATTATCGTGGCTCCTGCCCTGTGCGGACCCCATGGGAGTCAGAGATGCTCCAGGCAGACGTTGGGGTGCTCACACGCCCTGGGGTGAAGTAACTGGAAATGCTTAGCCCTGTCTGTGGAGCAGCCGTACACCATGCTGCCTCTCTCTGGCCTCTCTCCCTGCCCAGCCACCTGTGAGTACCCAGCATACCTTGCAGCATGTGGCAGCTGCTATAGAAGATAGATAGGGCAGGAGAAACTGGGGGTTGGGGGGGGTCTGGATGCTGGACTCCAGGCTGGTTTTTGGCCAGGTTAGTTTACAGGCCACTTGCTTTCAACAGTCACACCTGCAGTTTCTCTCTGTTTACTGGGCCCAGAATTAAAGACTGTGGGTTCAAGTCCTGGGTCCCTGTGAAAGGGAGGCAACGTGGAAGCCAGATCAGTCTTCAAGCCTTGGGTGTGTCTTCTCCAAAGGAGATTCCCCTCAGGAGAATCAGACCAGTTCAGCCTAGACCCAGCAAGTATAACAGTAGGTGGGAGGGTCTCTTGAGGAGGAAAAAGGACTTTTCTAGAATGTTGGGGGCTGGTGCTCTGCTCTTCTGGATCTGTAGATGAGTTCCATCTCTGGCTGCCACTCAGCCACCTTGCCCTGCAGTGGTGGATGCCTGTCAGGAGTTAGCAGGCTCCACCAGGGCAGCGATCTGAGCCTGGCTGAGCCCACGAGGATGGGCAGAGGTGGCAGGGCTGAGTGTTCAGTGCAACACCTCTTTCCCAGTGACCCTAGGACAAATCTAGGACTAGTGACAAATCCAGGATTAATTTAATTGCAGCTGACAGGGTCTTTGATTTTATTTTGTTTTCTCATATATTTAAATACCTCCCCCAATAAAACCCTCCACACCTTAAAACATTTTATGTACCTTTAAATATGCTTCTAATCGCTAGTAATACACATGTGTATACTTTTTCCATTAGTTATGATTCAACATGTAGGTGATCTCATCTCATTTTGCCCCATATCACTGCACATAAAATATCCTTATACTTATTTTTATACTTTTATTGGTACAATATAATTATACATGATAGTAGATGCAAAGCATACAAGCATACATACACACAGCACATGGTGCATTGCCCTACGTATACCCGCCCCTCTTCTTCCCTCTCCACATTTTAGTGAGATTGGTAGTAAAACCGTCTATGGATGTAACTTGACTTGGACTGTTCCCTTCCTCAATCCTTATTTTCCCCTCCCCACCTTCCTTCCCCAATCCGCTCCACTATTTTACTGGTTTCTCTTCTCATTTTTCTCTCTAGCTTCTACATATGAGAGAAAACGTATGACCCTTGACTTTCTGAGACTGGTTGACCTCATTTAGCATAATATTCCCTATTCCATCCATTTTCTTGCAAATTACATAATTTTGTTCTACTTCATGGCTGAGTACAATTCCATTGTGTGTGTGTATTTATATATCATATTTATATTATCCATTCATCTGTATACTTATTTTTAAGAGCTATAAGACCAGTAAGTATTGAAGTTTTTTGGAGGTCACAGGTCCCTTTGATAACTTGTCAGAAGTTATAACCTTTGCCACCTACCTAAAATGTACTTACAGACAACATTGGAGCCATCAGGAGGCTTCAGAGTCAACTTCAGCTTTAAGATGTTCAAATTCAGTAAAAATATTTCCTGCATGGACCCAGGTTTTTACTTTCTAAACCAATTCTTATACCTCACAGTTCATAGTCTGTTTAATGACTTTAAATTTGAAGCACAAAAAATCTTGGGGTGGGGGGTGGGGCACCACATAGGATGACCGAACTGAAGTAACTCAAGTTCTGTGTTTTTGTCTTTACAACCACTATGCCATCACTTCTTGTTTTGAGTTTACTACTTAAAGACAGGAACAGGGAGTAAGTACCGCTGGGGCTGGAGACATGCGGTATGCCCAAGCAAGTGGGAATGATGGTGAACACACTCACTCCTGCTAGTAGCACGCGCCTCTAGACTGTGGGTGTCAGGGCCCACTTCACAATCTGGAGTCCTTTAAATTAATGTCAATGCAGAACACACTCTTTATTAGGGGATATGATAACTTATAGTTTACATATATATTAATCTAACTCAACAGTTACCATAGGTGTTTTTTAACTTAGATCACAAAGCCATTTTTACTGGGAAGAGCTTTGTTTTTATCATTGACTATTTAGAATTGTGATAATGAAAGGTAGATGAACTTTTTAAAAAATTTTATAAATTTTTGTTTTGGTACTGGAGGCTGAACCCATGGGCATTCTACCTCTGAGCTACACCGTCCGTCAATCATATTTTATTTTTATTTTGAAACAGGGTCTCACTGAGTTGCTAAGGGTCTCACTAAGATGTTGAGGCTGGCTGTGAACCTGTGATCCTCCTGTCTCAGCCTCCCAAGTACTGAGATTACAGGTGCATGCCACCATGCTGGGTATAGACCAATTTTTGGTTCTACTATTGTCTTTAATTCTCTAGGGGCAAAAAGTCCCTTATTGCCAACTTCCAGGGCAGATGGTTGCCACCTCCCCAGCCCTAGTCCATGCTTAGCTGGCAGTAAGTCCTCATAGGGCTGTGCAGTAAATTGTTGCCCAAATACAGTAATTCTCAACATGTGGGCCAAGGCCTCTGGGGGTCACCGAGGATGTCCCCCACCCCTTTCCTCTATGGAGGCCAGACTGTCTTCATAGACATCAAAGAAGACAACATATTACGGTAGACTGAGTATAGAAACAGATAAGAGAACCCAGCTCTCTTCTATTAAGCCAGATACTAAACAGACTTGCAAAATTTCTTTATAAAAAAGTCACTCTTTTGACTCATTTTTTTGGGTAAATTTTTGGAAAATACAAGTTATTTTCCATAAAATTATGTAATATATGTTAAGGTATGATGAGTTTATTATTGTTGTTTTGAAAAGCATTAGTAGTTAGGTGTGGCGGTGCACACCTGTAATCCCAATACTTGGGAGGCTGGACAGGAGGATCACAGGTTGGAGACCATCTTCAGCAACTTAGCAAGCCCCTATTTTAAAATAAAATAGGGCTGGGGTGTAGCTTGGAGGTCAAATACCCCTGGGTTCAATATCTAGTACACAAAAAAAGGAATTAGCAAATATTTATAAGACTTCTCAGTTTTAATTTCCAATATGACAAATATTGGTAGCTAAATCTCACATAAAAAGTACCTCTTTGGAATCCTCAATAATTTGGTGGGAGAGTTAAAGGATGAGAGTTAAAGAGTGACGAGGATGTTTGGGCTGTACCACCCCAATGCCTTGTGTGTGTGGTCCTGAACACTGTTACAACATCGAGTGACTGACAGATGGGCGTCATCTCTCCAGGCTTTGGCAGCCTGGTGAGGATCAAAGAGCGGGGAAGGCACTTGAGGCCACAGGAAGTGGGGCCTACCAGGGACTGGGAGCAGCAGCTACTGTTGGAGCAGTGTTGGTTTTGGTGGCAACACCAGTGTGGAGGACCTGAGTCTTGGCCACAAGGATGACAGTAGTTGAGTGTTCCGGGGCTCATGGCACCCGGTCCCCCTCGGTGCTGAAGGGCAGGAACAACAGTCCCAATCTGCCTCCCTGTGAGAGCCACTGAGCACAAGTTTGTCTAGAGACCTCTCGCTGTCAGATCACTGGGCAGGGATGCAAGTACTGAGGCCTCAGGAGATAGACCAAGGCCCAGGGACCACCCCCTCCTCTGTTCAGACCAACCACGGAGCCTCAGACATGAGATAAAATGTTCATGTAGTGTCTGGCACATATTGGGTGCAGAGCACATTAGCAAATGCATTAGTAACGTGTCATCAATCATACCCTAAAGAAGTGGACTAAGAGGGGGGGCTGAGGAGGAAGGGCCCTTGGAGGACATTCTTCCTGGTCTTTGATTAGTGTCAGTTGAAACTTGGTATAGTCCAGTTTCCCAGCCTTGGCATTTTGGGTCAGATAACTCCTGTGCATTATAGCATGCTAGAGGCAATCTTGGCCTCACCTCTCTAGAGGCTGGAAGGAAAGCTCTCTCTTTCTCTGGTTGTGACAACCAAAAATATCTCCAGACATTGCAGAATGTCCCTGGAGGGTAATATTGCCCTTGCTAAGAGCTACAAGGATAGACACTCATTTGCCAAAGGCTCCAGCATAGGATGCCAACATCCGGCTGTTTCCCCAGGAAGATGTCACGCCAGCCACGTATACACAGATGGGGCTCACGGCTCGAAGAAAGAATTCTGCCAAGATATTCTGTTTTTAGGGGAACGAGAGGCCTCTTGACTCTCCTCCTTTTTCCAGAGGAGCTCTCCTGCTAAATGTGATCACTTCCCCCAGGTTGGGCACCAGGACCTTGGAAAGCAGCAGAATTATGAGATTTTTCAGAAAAATGTGGACAATATCTGAAAACATTCCTCTCTTCAATCTCTAGCTCAGCCCTGATAACTCAATTACTAAAGCAGTCTGGGCCAATCAGTAGTAGAATGCATGAAGGAAGTGTGGGGATTCAAACAATTGCCATGCCAGCAATGTGAATGAATGAGCCACAGCCACATGAAATGTCTTGAATGACTCTTGCAAACTTAAGGTTGAATCAAAGGAGCCCAATGCAAGAGAGCACATATGGCATATTTCCATTAGCAAAAAGGCCCTCAATATATGATAAGGCTCAAGGGGTATGTATACAGGGAGGCTTTGGGGATGCTGGTCTGATTTATGAAAATTGATTGAGGACTTATGATATAGTTCTTTTCTAGATATATGTTACATTTTAATAAAAAATAAACAAATTCAATGTTCCAGGACTGTATGCCTTTGAGTTATAATATACTAGCCATTTTTATTCATAGCCTTATGAATGAGATGATGTACACCAAATAATTAGTATAGTTCTTGGCTCATGAAATGCTCAGTGAATGGTCGTCATTAGTACTACAAAGTTAGTAACTGATCTAGGATATAAAATAATGATCAAATACAAAGGGACAACTCTTTTTCTTAAATGGGGAAAAAGATTTCTGGAGTTTTTAGGTACATACCCTGTTAGTAAATGTCCAATTCTCAAAGTTTTTGAAACTCCCTTTAAACATAGCTTTAAGGAAAGAAAAATAAGTGTTTACCGCAGTGTTACTATCTCCCAACCAATAATCAGCACAAAACAAAGTCCCAAACATCCATCCAGTTTGGTCAAATCATTCAGATATTTTTTTTTTTTTTTTTTGATATTGGGGATTGAATCCAGGGACATTCACCTCTGAGCTATACCTCCAACCCTATTTTATTTTTTTGAAACAGGGTCTCACTAGGTTGCTGAGGCTGGCGGGGAACCTGTGATCCTCCTGTCTCAGCCTCCCAAGTATTAGGATTACAGGCGTGCGCCACCAAGTCTAGCTTAGATAATTTCATATTTGTCATTTATCGATCTCATGCACTGTTCACTCAGCAACCTGGACTCCACCTATCTGATCAAACATTGGATCTGGTTTTGGCTATCTGTTTGTAACTTTAAGTTACAAACAAAACAGGCGAGACTGCTGATGGATTTTTCAGTCTCAGAGTAAAACTTTGGCAAAAAAATAAATTAGAAAATGTCTTTCGACCTGACTAGAGCTAAGACACATAAATTCCTCTCTCTTTGGAGAGAGCCACACAATCTGACAACCCAAGAAGACAGAGCATTTCTTTGCATGCTCTACTCCTCGACTGCAAATTAGATGCCAAATTAACTCTCAGAAAGATCCTGAGTCTTTCAGATCATTCTCCGCTGAAGAAGTTTTAGCATGACTGCTTCTGAATCAGACATGCTAGAGACTTAGCTGCAGGCGCTCTTAGAAGACTCCTTCTCCCAGAGTGGTTTTCTAAAATTCCAGTCCTGTTTATAAAGTGCTATAAGGGCTCTGTGAACCTGGGATGCCACCAATAGCACCTGGTGTTCTCTAAAGCAAGCGTTGTCCCACACCATCATTCTTTGTGACACGCGTTTAAGAGAGAAAATCCATGCCCATCTCTAGAGAAAAGAGGCTCTTACCTGGTCCCAGGCTTTGTCCATGGACACTCAGTTGGATAAAGATGCATGAAACCAAGAAAACAGAGACACATAGGGGTCTTCCCATTTCTCCCATCTCATCCAGGGTCTGAGATCTTTTTGCTAATGTCTGGAGCTAAAGAGACCAGAATGCCTATTGATACTTCACTAGGGAAAGCTGCCCATTAATTATTAACCTTTCAACATGTTGTCTAATGTTCAGACACTTATCTTGCTGCCCCTAACCCAAATCTAACTATGTCTTATATCAAGAGATTGTTTCACAAAGGGCTTTTTTATTTTGATACGGTTAGAAAAAAAATACCTTGTTCTTTAGTCTTAACTTCTTAGGTCAAGGTCACAGTTCTAAATTAATCAATTGCAAGTTAATGTGTTGCATTTGGAAGTTCTATCAAAGGTCAGGGTTAGGCGGCTTCCGCATTGCCTAAATCTCTCTGACAGCATTGCAAGGGGCATGTGGTCTCATGGACGAGGTATTTCAAATTGCAGGCTAGGTTCAAAGAGCAAGAAAAGGGCCTTGCCATGCTGAGAGCCACCAGAGGGTCTGTTTTCTACCAAGTTCAACAAAATTGCCGATGCTTATGGTCAAAGTGTGGAGGGGCAACGTTCCTACAGCCAAAAGGGACAGAAATCCCGGAGCCTCAGTGTAAGAAGGAGCCGAAAGAAAAGCAGAGATGCGCCTGCTGAGGGCCTCATTGAGAGAGAATCCCAGAGTGAACAGATCTTCCGTCCTCTGTTAGTTAATACTGCATGGAGGAGAGGACTGAGAAGCAAGGCTGCTGGGGATGCCATCGCGCCTGACTTGTAATCTTCCTTGGATCTATACTTAGATCTCCAGTGTTTTTTGTTTTGTTTTGTTTTTGGAACTGGGGATTAAACCCAGGGAAGTTTAAAAAAAATTTTTTATTAGTGCATGAAAATCATACATCTTAATGAGGGTACAAGATGGTAGTAAAATTTTTTATTTAAAAATTTTATTTTGAACTTATTTAAAATTATTGCCCAGGCCCTGTGATCCTCCTGTCTCAGCCTCCCAAGTACTGGGATTATAGGTATGTGCCACTGTGCTCTGCTCTCCAGTGTTATTTAAATTATATTCATCAGTGTTATTCAAATGTATTCATTTATTCATTGTATTTAATGCCTGCTATGTGCTAGGCTCTGTTCTAGGCATTTGGAATATACAAGTTAATCAAACAAAGATTTCAGATAAACAAAGATTTATCAGTAGAGGTGGGAGGAGTCTGATAACAGACGTAACAAGGAGAAGATTTATGTAGAATGCAATAACAACTATGAAAAAAGAAAAGTTATAGCAGGGTTAAGGGGAAAGAGAGTTGTGATTTTAAACAAAGTGGTCAGAATGAATCTTATTGGAAATTGAACTTAGAAGAAAGGTTTGAGGGAGGTGAAGGGGTTGCCCTGTGAACTTCTTGGGGAAAAGAGCTCCAGGCAGTCAGTGAAAGGCCCTGAGGTCTGAGCATCCTTAGTGTGTTCTAAGACTCGCAAGGAGGCCAGGGAACAGGGAGACATCAGCATAGGCAGCTGGCTTTTATGAGACATGGGGAGTCATTCTGAGACAAGAGTGACATGATTGAATCATATTTAAAAAGATAGCTCTCATTTGTGAGCAAGCCAGGATGAAGTGGGAAGGTCTATGAGAAGGGCACTGCAGTTAACCAGTGAGAGGTGGTGGTGCCTTTGTCCAGTATGGGAATGGTACAGTTGGGTGGGTGCTGTGTTCATTGTGAAGGTAGAACCAACAGGATCATCTGACTTCTGGGATGTGGGAGGAAGACAGGAGTTAAGAATGTCTTCAAGGGTTTTGGTTTGAGCAAGCAGATCAGTGGAGTTGCTATCAGCCAGGACAGGGAAAGCTGTGGGTGGAGCAGGTTTGGGGGAAGGCTAGGAATTCAGCTTTGGCCATAGTAGAGTTTAAGGTGACTTTAGACAGCCAAGTGGTAATGTTGAGGAGGCAGTCAGATAACTCAATGATAACTGCCTGGATAAGCCTGGCTTAAAAGACCTTCTGAAGCAGATTTTGTTTTTTTTTTTTGGGGGGGGGGGTTACTAGTGATTGAAGCCAGGGGCATTCTATCTCCAACCTAACCCCACCCTGCTCCATTGCTCAAGACCTTGCTAAGTTGCTGAGGCCGGCATCAAGTCTTTGATTCTCCTGTCTTGGTCTTCCAAGTACTGGGATTACAGGTTTGTACCACCATGCCTGGCAAAAGACTCTCTTTCTAGTGATGAGAAAATGGGGTATTCCTTTTCCCTTCCCATCCCTCTAAAACATTTCAGCCCTTTCCTAGTTAGAATTCAGTTGCCCAAAGGTCCTATGCTTTTGGAAGACAGAAAGTTTGTAGACTTCTTTCTTTCTTTCTTTCTTTTTTTTGAGGTACTGGGGATGAAATCTGGGGGCATTCTACCTCTGAGCTATACCCCCAGCCCTATTTTTTATTCTTTATTTTGAAATAGGGTCTCACTAAGTTGCGGAGAACCTCACTAAGCAGCTGAGGCTGGCTGAGAACCCAGATCCTCCAGTTTCAGCCTCCCAAATGCTGGGCTTACAAGTGTGTGCCACCATGCTCAGTGTAGACTTCTTTCTATTTTGCTGAGAGAGAGAGAGAGAGAGAGAGAGAGAGAGAGAGAGAGAGAGAGAGAAAGAGAGAGAGGGGGGGGGCACAGGTTGGGAGAAAAATAGTAAGTTAATATTTCAAAATATGATCTCAGATACAAACTATAAACATATTGGCAAGGAGATGGGACTTACTATGGTTGTGTAACACTTGGCACAGCTAGTAGATAGTTGACCCAGGATCCTGGGCTCTGGAAACCCACTCTTACTCTAAGAAGTTCTAACCTTCCTGCCTTCCAGGAGCCTCCCTTGGCCAGTTTCAAGGAAAGATAATGGGCCTCTGGAAGATGAGCCTGGTGACAGGGCAGACAGGAAGAGCTTGGGTCAAGGTGGACAACGTCTCCTGACAGCCATTCCTTCTGGGCATCTTCCAGGAGAGATCCTCAGAACTTGAACTGGCATGAGATGGTGGTTAGAGAATTTGGTGTGGGTGAATAAAAGACTTCCAAGAGCTAGAACAGCTTTTGAGGCCTCTTCCCATGTAGACAGTGGTAAGAAAGTGTACACTGCAGAATTTCAGAGGCACTTGGACCTGTGGTGCTTGGGTGAGTCAATCAGCAGAGGGAGGTAGGGCTCCGGTGGTTCCTGGCAGTACCTGGAGAAGAAGAGAGGAGAGAAACTCCAGGGAGATGAGCCCAACATGCATAGTCAGCTGCTTTTAGGTCCCAGCTCTACATGGAAAAGAAAGTAAAACAGAGCTTTCAGATTCTACTTGACTGAGCAGGTAAGAAGGAGCCAGCCAGATGACCAGGGAAGAAGCCCTGGCTCAGATATCATGTATTTGATTGGATGGTCCCCAAATTATAGCCCCTGGAAAGGTGATACAGCCACAGGAGAGCACATAGTTGGGCAAGACCATCCAAATCTGCTTCAGAGCTGGGTGTGGTGGTGCACACTTGGGAGGCTGAGACATGAGGATCACAGGTGGTATGTGAAATGTCCAGCCAAAGGCCTTGTTCATGGAGGCCCAATAGACTATGGTGCCTTATTTTGGAGGCAATGTAGTCCATGGCCAAGAAGCTAGGCTTTGGAATCAGACAGATCTAGATTAAAATCCCTGATCCTATCATTTATGAGCTGGGCAACTTTGGATAAGACATTGGTATTCTGAACTTTAGTTTTCTTCGACAGTATAGTGAGACTAATAACACCTACTGGATCCAGTTATGTGCGCAAATGCATGTAAAGCCCTCAACAATCTTAATAATAAATGACAGATTTTTTTATTGTTTTAAACTCACCTAGGGGATCAAGAGGTAGATAACAGGACTGGAGTGATATAATTTTAGTAAAAAATGAAGTGGTAGGAAGCAAGAAGGTCTGAACCAGTGGTTCTAAAATCCAATTGAACATCAGAATCAGAGTCAGCTGGGGGCTCAGAAAAAGGACCAGTCACAGCCTCCTCCAAGAACAAGTGAATTAAGCCTCTAGGGCCAGGCTTGCAGGACCTTCCTTTTATACACATTCTCTAGGTTATATAGTTGATAGATCCAGGAATGAGATCTCTGGTCATTTCCTGCCCAGAAAGCCCAGCAGCTGACTGAGGACTCTTCATTTCCTGCAGACTGACAGGGGGCTAGGCTGAGCCCCAGAGCTAGAGCCCAGGAAATCAGCAGCTTGGTCCATGCCAGAGCCTGGCAATTCATTCCTGTGTGATTCTTCAGACCCTTTTAAAATTTGGATAGTGCCATACTCTGGTTTATAATCCTTAGAGAAAAATAACAATGATTTTGTAATTAGATTTTTTTAATTGCCCAGTTCTGGCTCTGTTTTAATTTGAAGAGCTTCTTGAAGAAATAGAGATTTCAAGAGACTGGCGTTTGGTGATCTGAATGTAACCTTTTCCTTTAGTCATGGTGATAAGAAAGTGAATCAGAAGAAAATAAATAAATACTTTATAGGGATAAAGAGGGCAAATCCCCAGATGGGGTGGTAACAGTAGGGGTGTGGAAAGCTAGGAGGCCAAGGGGAAGTTCACTGATGAGAAAAGCAGTTTCACTTCCCTTCCCTCCTTCCTTCCTTCCTTCCTTCCTTCCTTCCTTCCTTCCTTCCTTCCTTCCTTCCTTCCTTCCTTCCTTCCAGGGATTGAACTCAAGGACATTCTACCTCCAAGCCCTGTTTTCAGGGCTAACCCCATTCTAACCCCAGGCCCTGTTTTCAAAAAATTATTTTATTCTAAAACAGGGTCTTACTAAGCTGCTAAGGATCTTGTTCAGTTGCTGAGGCTGTCCTCAAACATGTGATCCTCCTGTCTCAGCCTCCCAAGTACTGGAATTACAGGTGTGCACCACCACACCGGACTGAAAAGCAGCTTCACATTCAGAACCAGACTCTCTTGTCATTTTCAGGGTCTGGGGACACTTTGCCTGAGAATGGTTAATCTTGCTGACATCCCAACGAAAGAGCAATCAGAACTATGCATTTGGACTGGCACTATTATTTCTCTAATTTTATAGTTGATATTGAAGAGATTAAGATCCAGCACGGTGCTGTATCTCACCGGGACAGAGCTGAGAGGCTAGGGACATCAGGACCTTTGAGTCCAGGGTCAGTACTTCTCACAGCCACAAGCCCTCAGTCCCTCCTGGGCTGGCTTTCCCCCAGCCTCCCACCTATTCTGCTTCTAAGGTGAAATTTACCAACCCTGCAGGATTATGTCATAGGAAAATGACTCTGTCCTCTATTACTATTGCCGAGGGCCAGGCTGCCAAGTTTTTATTTGGGTCACCGATCAATCTGTGTGGACATTCTTGTACTATGTAGGAATATGGCAAAATCAAGTGGAATACTACAGCAAAGCAAGTAGGGAAACCTCATTACTGTGTGCTGGCTTGGGACACGTCCTTGTTTGGAAAGGAGTTAGATTGGAATTTAGCCTTTTCCTTATCTCTGTTAGGAAAAAAAAAGTCCTGTAAATAAACGAAGGATGAAAAAAAGATTACAGAGAACATTTTAGACTATTTGAAAGGACAAAATGTCGCAGGCATTTCAAGCAGGTACTTATCTATCTCAGCTACCCATGGAGTACCGAGGAATGCCCAATAAATGTAGCCTGGACATACCAACTCCAGGCTCCTGGGTGCTCCAGTGCTCCAATCCGCAGTCTAAAGTGGAATAAGGGTTTGAGAGCTCTTCCCACCCCCTTTGTCAGGTTCCCTGGTGGTACAGGCTCACTGAGTCCCCATCAGGATTCCAGCTATTGGTTTGCAAAAGGATTGGAAAAATGAGACAACGACAAAACTCCAAAGTCAAGGCAGTCAGTCTTTTTATGTCTAGATACTGTGGAAACACTAATGCATTTTATGATTTTAGTAGTTCCAATTGAATGAAAAACCTTTGTCATGGAAGAGGGTTGATTCTTTAACTCAGGATCTTTGGGGTCCTTGGCTTACATGTCAGAAAAGAGTTTCAGCACATGCAGCCAGAGACATAGAGATTTATTTAGAAAGTAAGAAATACACATTAAATAGAGAGTGCAGGCCACCTCCAGGGTGAGCGCGGTGCCCTTTGAGAGTGCAGGGCCTTCCTTTCTCGGGGACTTTCATGAGGAGTGGGCCGATGATGAGCAGGTGAGGGGGTGAACCCACTTCCCGTGATTTACTGGACCTTTTAGGAATTTGGTCCTAGACTTCTCTTATCAGTCTAAAATACATTCTACAGGCTAACAAAATATATACACCAATTAACTGGACTTATAGTGCCCTAAGACTTACTGGATCTTTTAGGAATCTAGGCCAGGAGGAAAACAGACCTTCAGGGTGAAGGTGAGGGTCATCATGGAGTTTTAGATTTAAAGCTACAGTCTTTCCTTCCCTATTTGTCTTCCTTTTACCTATTTATTTTATTTCTCCTATCCTTCCTCAATTTCTCTCTTTGCATTAGGCTTGGAAGCAAGAGTAGAGATTTAAGTTGCCTTAATATGTGAACATTGCTGTCTCCTTAAAGTTTGCTGAGTAAGAAAGAGAGAGGGTACAGTCTAGAATTCACAATGTGTGTATTTAGCCTCTATCTTCCTTGGACCTGGGGCACTCGCTGGGCTCGGTGAAGGGTGATCATGATGAGCTCCTCAGGGATATCTAAGCCACCAATTGACATGGCTGATGGCCACAAACCAAGGGCACAGTTTGGGAGGGAGGAAGGGACATCAGCATGTCAGTTCTCTCCCTCTCTCTCTCTCTCTCTCTCTCTCTCTCTGGGTCCAACTACGGGATATCCAGGGGCACAATCCTCATGCTGGGTATCAGGCAGGCCTGGAGCATTGATCAGATTGGCATGCCCTGCATCTCTTTGAAGCAGCTGGTCTTCACAGTGTGCCATATACTCACAAAAGCTTTCTGGGGTCAGTACATGGAGCCCCTGGCTGCAAGAAACCAGGGACTAACTCGCATTCATTCACTTGATTCCTGGTGATCTGCTTCAAGTTCTGAAGAGGAGATGTGGTTAGTCATTGATTCCTAGGCAGCCCTAGATGTCTGCGATTAACAATTCAGGGATCAAACTCTAAAGTGTCCATGCAATGCCTGCCTCTCTAAGTGACCTCATTTAAGCTTCAGGAAGAATTCTTGGATGCAGGCATGGTTATTTCTTTGTAAAGAGAGGAAACTGAGGACAAGCAGTTATTGAATCACCCAAATTCACACTGTAGTAAGTGGCTCAGAGATTCCTCGTTCTGACTTACACACCTAATCAATGCAGATTAGACACAGGATGCCAGGTCTGGGTTTTTTCTTCTTGAACTATTGTTTGTCTAATTCTAAAGTGTATACAACATGTGCCCATGTAATGTGAATTGGCTGTGAGATCTTCCTGTATTTAAGATTTTTATTTCTTAGTACTGGGGACTGAACCCAGGGAATTCTATCTCTAAACTACACCCTCAACCTTATTTTATTTTCTTATTTTGAAGCAGAGTCTCACTTGGTTGCTGAGGGCCTCAATAAGTTGCCGAGGCTGTCCTGGAATCTGCTGTCTTCCTGTCTCAGCCTCTCAAGTACTGGGATTTTAAGTGTGAGCCCGACTCCCTGCTTAAGATTTTTTTAAAAAAGGAATTGTGCCATGCTCTTGCACTGTGTATAAAGACATAGATCATGTGTTTATTATTATCTTTTTTAAAACAAATATTCTTAAGCCCATTCTCAGCCACTTAATGGAGCTAGTCCTGAAATAGAGCATGAGACCTAGCAGAAGATAGAAATAGTGGAAATATTACAGTGAGATAGAATCATATAGACAGATTCTTTCCCTCCAATCAACAGTGAAGAAGATAAGCCAGGAGGAAGGGACCAGAGCAAAAGCCTTCGAACTTTGTGTTTGACAAGAAGTCGTCAGGGTGAGGCTATACTGCCAAAGACCAAACTCAGATGCCACTAGGTACCCTTGCATAGAAACCACTTGTATTAGGTCATGCCTGGGGACCTCTGGAAAGCAACAAATGAGGTGCTTTGATATGCTTTGATGGCTCTGTTGAGATACTTTTTTAAAGGTTAAGTCATAACTCCAAGTCATATATCAAAATGAACAGATGATAATTATTTTATTTAACCCACTAATAAAGAAATAGGTAAGAGTGTTATAACTAGTTCAAGCTCACAAATTTACATGGATAAAAGAATGTTGAATGTGCAAATGGAGGCAAAACCAACTTTTCCCACGGCACAGGAGTCAATAGAATACCTACAGGACAGAACAAAATTTGCATTTCATGTTGCTATTAGTTATCTACAAGTTACACAGTTGTAAAATGCTTCAAGGGCAGTGAACACAGAAATCAGATAACCCAGGAAGGCTGTGCTGGGATGGAGAACATGCCTTGTTTTCTAATCAAGCACAAAATTTCCCCTATAATACTTATTGTTAAGAAGTGATAAGGAAATATTTAGCTACAGAATTCTAATGATAACAGGGTGAGGTTCTTTCCAGAGTGGAGGAATGGTTGCCTCTTTCTGAATCACAAGTCTCCCGAATAAAATGCCCTTGCTTCCTCTATTCAGAGAGACGTGGCTTTGGGAGTTATCCCAGGACTCTCCTTACTTGCTGCAAGTAATAAATTTTTTACACCCTTACTTCCTGGTTGAAATTATTGGCTTTTCTCTCAGCCGGATGTATTGGTGCACGCCTGTGATCCCAGTTCTTGGGAGGCTGAGGCGGGAGGAGCATGAATTCAAAGCCAACCCCAGCAACTTAGCCAGGTTCTCCAGCAACTTACTGCCAAGGAGCAAACCATTGTGTCTGGCTACAGCACCATGGAGACGGACATAGACTTGTGGGAGGAAAACCTGAGTTTGAGCTCTGTTCTGCCTTAGCTAAGGTCTAACTTTCAGATAATGAAAACTATGCCACATGGTCATGAGAAGGAGAGATGGTGACTGTCCAAACATCCCAAAGCAGCAGCAGGACCCCACGCAGCAGAGGCACCAGACTGGGCTGAGTAGATGAGAGAATCTGAGGAATTGAGAGGCCTTGAGACTTGGGTCTCAGCAATTCTGCTTCTTGGCCTCAAGAGCAGGATTTTTACCTCCTGGTCCCAAGACCGGGGGTGACCACTTACAGATGGCTGCTGTCAGGGAAGGGCTTTCAGAGAAGGATGCTGAGATCCTTACCTTTAGTGGTATAGGGACTTCAGCCAGGAGGACAAAACATGAGTGGACAGTGTCACAAAAATAATTCCCCTAGACTTTGGAGGTGGAGTCAGGGGAAGCTTAACTCAGGTGGCCTTCAGATGAGGTGAGAATTCCTGGAGACCACACTGGTATTTTCTAGTGGATAAAGCCTGAATGTATGGTTATTATCATCAAGGATTACTGTTATGCTGTGAAGCCCACCTTAGGCCTCTCTCTCACTCCCTTTGCTGGCCTCCCTTTTCTTCATTGTCCTGTATGGACTCAGAGTCCTAGAATTATCCTCAGGAACTCCCTACCCACTCCCAGAGAAATCTCCGTTCTGACCCTCCTTCTCCCGGGGGACCCATGAGGATAGAGGTCTGGGGGTGTAGGTGAGATTCTCCGAACAGCACACGTGGATAGAAAAAAAGGTGTCAAAGGACTGAGCCTTGGGCATTTTAACACAAGTCCTGGAGATGATTTGGCCAAATGATTTCTTAAGAATTAATTCTCAGTGGTAACACTTCTGGTAAAAGGATGTGAACAGTGCGGTTATAAATGAGTATGTGGATCAATTTCTGGGCAGCTTCACCATCATTAAATGTTAGCATTGGATATTTTTTTATTCTTATTCCTTTAGAATATGTAAATTGTCATCTTAAGACTGCTTTCATTTACATTTCTTTGATTTCTAGTGAGAATTAACATTTCTCCACAATGTTTGTCTGCTAATGGTATTTCCCCGACGGGAGTGTTCCTGTCTTTTATCCATTAATGTTTTGGAATCTTAACATTTATTTTACAAAGTTGAATTAGCTATTTATAATAGATCTTAGTTCTTTATAATGTTTGATAGAAAATTTTCCCCCTTTAAAAAATCTTCAGTAATGGTAGCTTTGTAGTGTAATCATTTCAATTACTTCAAAGCTGAGATGGTTCAAATTCCCCTGGAGTTGATAAATACTTTTTTCAATTTTCTGCAAAGTCTTCCATAATTAGATTTTATTCGTAAGTCTTTAATCAAGCAAATCTTATTTTGGTGAGTGTTTTATTTTTTAACAACTTTTTCTATTATAAAATCAATAAATGCTTATCATTAAGAAACAGAAAAATAAAGAGCAAAAAGTAAAACATAAGTAGATCTTCAATTTTATATCAGAGATAACTGCTATAAAATATAGATAGGTAGACACCTAAAATATAAAATATAAATATAAAATATAGATAGGTGGACACCTCCAAATGATTTTTCTTGTGTAGATATTTTTATTTTTTATTTATTTTATTTTTTGCAGTACTGGGGATTGAACTCAGGGGCATTCTACCTCTGAGCTACACCCCCAGTCCTATTTTTTATTCTTTATTTTGAAACAGGATCTCACTAAGTTGCGGAGTGCCTCACTAGGTAGCTGAGGCTGGCCACGAATCCAGATCTTCCGGTTTCAGCCTCCCAAGTACTGGGATTACAAGTGTGGGCCACCATGCCCGGCTTGTGTAGATATTTTTAAAAAAAAATAACTGTAAACATAGTGTATAAGCTCTTTAGTATCCTGAGTATTAACAACTTAATGACAAATTTCAGTGGTGTTAAATATTTTTTAAATATTTTAAGACAACTACAGAATATTACATTCTCTAACTATACCATAATTGACTTCCCTATCAAACAACTTTATTTATTTTTTATTTTTGTGGTACTGGGGATTGAACCCACAGGCATTCTACCTTCAAGCCCTACCTTTTTATATTTTATATTTTGAAACAGTGTCTTGCTAAGTTGCTGAGGCCAGCCTCAAACCTGCAATCCTCCTGTCTTAGCATCCCAAGTACTGGGGTTATAGGTGTGTGCACCACACCTGACTCTGTGTTAACTTTAATGTACCTAAGATATCACTATTATAAACAATGCTGCTATAAATAGACACATAAATCTTGGTCCACATTTCTGATGACTTCTTTTATATAAATTCTAAAGTAGAATATCTGAGGCAGTTTTTATATTTGTCTGTATTTATCTGTATCTACCTATCTATATCTATATACATAGTTTTTTATATTGATGTATAATATGTATTGACATATTTTATGTGTGTTTTTATATATTTTTTAATTTGGGGATTAAAATTCTAAGGATGTAATGATTTCAAATACATACTTAAGTACAATGGGTAAGTATGAGCACCACCTGCTTCCCAGCTCCATCAAATCCTGTTTTACCCCATATGCTTCCTTTTTTTTTTTTTTTTGCGGTACTGGGGATTGAACGCAGGGGCATTCTACCTCCAAGCTCCGCCCCCAGCCTATTTTTTATTCTTTATTTTTTTTTAATTTTAATTTTAATTAATTTATTTTTTTTTTGCGGTACTGGGGATTGAACTCAGGGGTATTCTACCTCTGAGCTACACCCCCAGCCCTATATTTTATTCTTTATTTTTGAAATAGGGTCTCACTAAGTTGTGGAGGGCCTCACTAGGTAGCTGAGGCTGGCTGCGAACCCGGATCCTCCGATCTCAGCCTCCCAAATGCTGAGATTACAAGCGTGCGCCACCACGCCCGGCTTGCTTCCTATTTTTAAGAAGTAGAATACTTGTATACCTGTACACTTCTTCCCAAACCTAGTCTCATTTGACTCATCAAACTCATCATCCTGAGTTTGATGTCTCTTGTTCTCATTCATTTTGTATATGCTTGTTTATACCATTATTTTGTATGTTTTCCAAGTTTTACACTCTACATATTTATCTACAGCTTGTTTTTTCCACTTAGCATATGTAATATATTTTGAGATTTAGCTCTGTTGATAAAACTGCCATAAATGGACCCACCGTCTAAATATATTACAGTTTACTCGCTAAGTTGATGAATACTTGTTTATTCATATTTTTTGTTTTGTTTTGCTATTGTGAACCATGTTGCAATGGACATTGCTTACCCACCAGTGAGCACTGCTAGTATTCTCCCAGGAATAAAACTCCTGGGTTGTAAGACATGGGTCTCTTCAGTGTTATTGGATATTGACAATTCATTCTATAACTTGGTTAGCTCAGTGAACACATCATCAACAGAAATGTGGGTGTGTGAGTTTTTCCTGTTATTGCCACCACTTGATGGTGTTTCAATTTGATGCATCTAAAATGGTAATTCATTGTTTGAATTTTTGACTTTCTGATTAGTGGTGAGGTTGGACACCTTTTATGTGTGTCATTAAGCATTCAAATTTCTTGTGCTGTAAATTGTTTATTCATATTTTTTTACTGAAATTTATGTTGGCTCATTGGCTTTTGTTACTGGTTTTAACTTTTTGTGGTTATTTTCATTGCAAATATCTTCTTCCAGTTCACGTTTTTGTCTTTTCCCATTGTCTGTGGTGTCTTGTTGAATGAAGTTTTAATATTTTTTGTAGTCAGATTTATAGTCTTTTCCTTCAGGGGTATCCTTTAGTGCCTTCATTTCTTCAATTTTTCTGTTAAGTTTCACCACACACACACACGTGTGTATGTGTGTGCACAATTCTTTAATAAAATGGATTCTGTATTAGGTTGTAATCTTTTGGTATCATTAGGCCTTACTGTTATTGCTCACCACATGCTATTTTTTAAATTTATTGATGCATCTGCAAGCTCAGTTAGAATGATGTTTCTGCCGGTGCTCATTAGGACTGACGTGCAGTAAGGATCAATAAAAGTTAGGAAATAGTGTGCACCAGCCATTCCTGCCTTTCATGTTCTTAATAGACATTGCTAGTTGACTGTGTTATTATACACATACCTGTATATTTATTTATTCACTTACTCGGCAACTAGTTTGGGAAAACCTGCCACGTGCCTGAGCCTGGATAGAATCTTTCAAACCACTGTTACTGGAATTGGCACTTGTGCACATTTGCTATCGTAACCGTGTGTGTGTGTGTGTGTGTGTGTGTGTGTGTGTGTGTGCTCATGCACTCATGTGGTGTTTTCCATGGGTTTGTAGATGAGGAGGATACTTATTTCACGGAATTAATTGGGTGTCAGGTCATATTTTCTTATAACTTAGAACTGATTACATGGAACAATCAACAATCTGTTCTTAAATAGGTAGAAATATGTAATGATAGGTAAGACCTGTTTGTTCAGGTCTTAATATTTCTTTTGGTGGAGGAGGGGTTCCTTTAATGACTTTCTTAGTGTCCTTCATCATTGTTTTCATATTTTATGTCTTACCAACTTTATTTTTTTTAAAAATTTTTTATTGTAGTAATTTGTGCAATATAGCATACATCTTTGTTAAGTACGAGTTGTTAACAACATATTTGCACACAATTCTCATTTGACCCCTTCCCAAATCCCCCCCCCAATCCCCTCCCCCTCCCTCCCCCTCAGGTTCACTTCAGTGAGTGACCTTGATATGATTGTGTAAGAACATCTTGTGCTTTAGGGCGTCCCTCTGCCCCCTGCGTCCACTACAATTAAATCAACTGCATTGTTTATCGAGGATCACTCCTTTTCATCTGGAGACTCTCCTATGCCCCATCTTCTCCCTAGCATCCACATATTAGGGAGAA
>PVLC010008958.1:0-56020 GCA_004027655.1 Graphiurus murinus
AATAACATGATTTTGTTCTTCTTTATGGCTGAGTAAAATTCCATTGTGTACATATCCCATAGTTTTGTAATCCATTCATCTGTTGTTGGACATCTTGGCTGGTTCCATAGTTTGGCAATTGTAAACTGTGCAGCTATAAACATAGATACACATGCGTTGGTCTGATAGTTTGGTTTCCTTTCTTTTGGGTTTTGACTCTTATTATTGAGTCTTTAACGAATGCCAATCACTTAAAAATTTTGGAGGTTGAGGTAAATCTATAGGCAATCAATTTATTGGATATTTTATTTTATTTTATTTATGATTTGTCCTAAATGTCCATTCTGAACTCTATTATTTAGACACTAGCCTTTCCTCCACTGAATTGGACACTTCGGAATTACAGCAGTAAACAGTTTTTGAGTTAAAACTGGGAAACAAAGTAACTCTCATATTAAGAGAATGATAGCTGTCAATGTGACATCCTTTATTATGCCTATTTCTAGATTCATATTCTTGTACTAGATTTCATTACTGACTAATCAAAATAGGGAATCATGACGAGGGTAATTAAAAAGTTGCAAAAATAGGTGAAAAGAGTTTAGTTTGACTTTTTTCTTATTTAAATGTTTCCTTATCTATACAGCAGAATTGGAAATATCATCCACAAGATTACTGAAAATTTGTTATATGATTTTAATTAGTTAATGTAGACTTCTAAATATATGGTGATTTTTTTTTTACAGGACTGGCTTATAGAAAAGAATCTCTCTATTTATATTAACTAAAGTCTTTCATCAATCTCTGCCCAAATGTACACAAGAGAACACTAAAATAAATAGCCCTGTGTGATAGTGCCATGAAATCTGGGGAGCAGCCATAAATATTCATGGCAATATTAATTGAATCTCTTGAAGTGAGCACACATAGGATATTTCTTTGGTGTCACTTGCTTAAACCATTCATTTATTGTCAGCTCAGAGGGGGAAATGATGGGCTTACTAGATCATTGCAAAGCAGAAGCACTGTCTAAGATGTAAGTATTTGGTAACACTTCTGGGCAAAATAAGAGTAGATTTTGGGAGACACCTAGACATTGAGGAACTGACCTTAAGAAATCTGGAAAATCTTTTAAAACTATATATGAATGTTTAGATACAAGTAGTAATCATGTACACTTTACCAAAGGGAAAAAAAATTATGGCTTTTAACAAGTTCTCCAAAAAAGTCACGGGTCTAATTCCAGTACTTGGGTTGCTGAGATGATGAGATGACAGATTTGACAACAGCCTCTGCAACTTAGTGAGACTTCCAAAAACTTTAGTGAGACAATGTTTTAAAATAAAACAAAAAGAACTGGGTGTATAACTCTGAGGTAGAATACCCCTGGGTGCAATCCCCAGTACCAAGAAAAAAACAACGTCATGGGTTATTATTCTACTTCATTCATTCAACCATGATGCCATCCACATTTTATTTCTCACATTTTAGTAATTCATATAGCTATCTTATAAATAATAATGAATAAAAATGAGATGTTTGCAAATGATGTTCACTCTCATTTAGGAATGGAAGAATAGACACTCCTTTTCCTCACATGATCCTTTGCTTTTCAATTTCATATTTTCTAGTTATCGGAAAGGCCTTATACAGAGATTATTGATTTAGTTAATATATCATGACTGATGGGTTAAGCTATACATTTTGCATTACATGACCTTTGGCACTAATAGAGTAAGTAAGGAAAACATATATATAATAAATACTAAAAAGACTTCTGAAGCAGACATAAAGAATAAGATTCATCAGGATTGAGTACAAAATAGTAAAAACAAATACATAAAATTATTTTTGGTGAAATGAGATTTATTAAAACAGATAAAATAAATCTTGTGCAATTATAACTAGTAATAATAAAGAATATAGTGAAAAATGATTTCATTAATCATTATATAATCATGAAAACTAAGTGCTTATTCTTAAAAAGTTAATAATCTCAATGAAATCTTGCATTACTAATATAAGGAAAAAATTTAATACAACATAAACATAAAAAATTTAATACAACATAAACATAAACCTTGAACTTTGAGGCAGTATTCTATCATGGAAAAGAAAAACTTTTAGAAAGCTTTATCAAACATTCAGCTGATATCAGGAATTTTTGGTCAAATTTTTTCTTTACATGAGGAATTTTTCTTCAGGTTTAGCAAGCATTATGCTTTTATTGAGAGATTCAGGGAAGACTAGTTACTGGACTTAAGATCATGTGTGAGAGAGGTCAGAAGGAGATACTATAGAGCCTAAGACAATGCTAGAACCACATTGGACACCTCTTGGCTAATAGGAAGACACAGATTTACTGAACTGCGCCTTGGTTTCGAGGTCAGCTGCTGATTACAGTGTAGAATTAACTGGTGATGAAGTCCATCCTGGCTTCTTATGACCTTGATCTTTATGTTATATTTCAGTTGTGTATCGAGTGGCTAAACAGAATCATTAAGATTCTGAAGAATACCCAGAAAGAGATAGAGGAAATAACAAATATGAATGAGAATAATGAGAAGGCCTTCAATAAAAGCTCCAAGCCAAGATTCTGGTACTGTTAGTATAAAGTGGGGGATAACTCTTGTCTCTATCCTGAGTCAGTAGTAAAAGAAAGTTCAATAGATTTGCAAAAATTGTATCTATACTTTTGATTTACCCAAAGAATAAAGATTATGGGCAAAATACATTAAACATATCATTTTAGCAATAAAATTTCTCAAAGCCACCCAATAGAAAATAATAACTTTAAAAAAGGAGGAGAAAAATGACAAAGATTATATAATTATTGATTCCTGTAATTTGAGAATTCTTAACCCAAATGTGCTAAGTGGAGCTGGTATATAAATAGGTTTCTACTTGCTCTATGATTTTGGCAAAGACATCTGTTTTATGATATTATTTCTGAAGAGCCTTGGTATAGTCTTAGATCCCTCTTTTACATAGAAGACCTCTGGGCTAAAGGTCATATAGTGACTCCTGGGATTTATCCTAGTGAAAAGTTATTGGAACATATTGATGCTATTATCGTGGATACTGAAATAAGTGTCTAAAATTACACTATATTAAAAAATAAAAAAGATCAAAGGCAAGTATGAGATCCCCATTTGCATGATCTCACCTAGAAGTAATCTGCGATTATTCTGTTGAAGTTGTTGAAGTGCATTTTAAGATTATGAAAGCTTGAGACAAAACAATTGAAATTCCCTGGGAAGTTTTACAAATTGCATCATCACTATTTTAGACATTCATTCTATTTCCTTTGAGAATTTCAGGTAATAGAGATAGGCTATTTCTGGCTAAATGGCAGAGTTTTACAGACCTTTAAAAAATATCATTCCAAAATAATTAGTGTTCCTATTTCAATGGACAAATGAGTATTCCCCAAATGAGAAATATTAAGCCTAATATTGATTTTGTTTTGTCAGAAAAGCTACTTTTATGGTAAGAAAAACCCTTTCACCAATGAGAAAGCAGATAAAGAATTATAAAAATAGGAGAGGGATAGTATCTAAATAAATCCATTTTAAATATTTAAGCAGCCTGTATGGTTTAGTCTTTGTTCATGTCTAATCTATACAGTTTTTCCAGGACTATGGGACAGGGAAGTGAGACCTACACCAGGGACAATTTTTGCAATCTTATCAATATTTTTCTACCACTGCTTATTTGTGATAGTTCTTGATGTTTTTTTCTTATCAAGATGGAAAAAAAAGTAATTTTTTCTGAAATACACTTTTAGCATCTGAGGGCAGATGAAGAAGTCTTCTCCCTAGTGCTATAGACAATCTGGGTAGAGAAAATTGTGGGGGTTTTTTGTTGTTGTTGTTGTTTGCTATTGTTTGTTTTTTGTTTTTTCAAGTATGGCATTGGAGGACCAAATACTTGAGAATGGAGTTGACTCCAGACTCAAAGACAATAGTCAAGAGTTAAATTTAAACTTTGATACTTGAGGTTTATGGGTAGAGTGAATGGGCTTTTTTAAAAAACTTATTTATAATCATCAAAAGACTTACCCTTTGTCTCTTGAGTCTTTACAGTAAGCACCTCACTTTGACAGCCAATTCCTTTGGAAGAAACATTTAGTAGGGCTTTCATGTGGTTGCCATATTCAATCGGGCACTAGCTGCAATTAAGAAACTGTTGTTATATCCATGTAAAAATCTGCTCTCTTTCTCTCTAGATAGCCATAATCAAAGCTACATCTTATAAGCCACTAGGAATTTGGACTATGGAAGAAGATCAGATTAGAGCAACTTTGAGTAGGTTGTGATTATAAATATAGCTTAAAATCCTCCTTATTCTACTTTCAAGTAGAAGCCATAAAAAAGCTATTCTAAATTTGGGTTATCTAAAAGGATTGCAAGAAGGTTAGAGGTGGGAGAAATTTCTGACAAATGCATGATTGTACCAAAGTAGTGCCTAATACTGGGAAAGGAAAAATGGTTGGTAGAATTTAAAATCTTGCAGAAAGAGACAGAAATGTGGGTAGGAAAAAGGAACAGAACTTTGTATGGGGCTTTTCTGGGAGCAGGAAAATGTATAAATGTCATGAAGGACTAAGAAATTAGTGCGGATTTAAAAATTTATGGGTCACCATGAGGGAGTCGGAGGAAGTCTGGAGGAGGTCTCTACTTAGATCTTCCAGATCCTTGACTTTGTCACAGAAATGAATTTAAGGACAAGTTAAGTTTCAGCAAAGAGAGGAAGAATTTTATTGAAAAATAAGGCAAAGATATATATTCTGAGAAGAGTCTCAGGAGTGAGATATGTCACATGGGCCTGAGGCCAAGCTTTCATTGGGGGTATAAACAGGTAGAATAGGTATGATCCAAAGGGGTTAGACTTCCCTTGGGATTGGGAAATATTGAGCAAGATCATGCTGCCCCATTAGTGGGTCTAGTCTAGTCTGGTAGGTAGATTTCATCTTATATCAACATCTGTGACTGTCAAAAGCCAGCAGGAGATGATGGGGTACACGGAAGGTTTCATTAGTGTGATCCCCAGACAGAATAACACACTCAGATTTTCCATTAGGAAGACAACAGCAGCAGCTACATTCTACAGTCCCATTTCCTATATAGAGATTTGGACAAAATGTCGCACCTTCATGCCAGCGTGGATATGTGCAGGCGTGTGTGGTGTTGTGTTTTGCTCAGTCATGGTTATATGTCTACAGTTGTGCTGAATGAGAGGGGTCATGCTCTTACTGCTGGTCTATGCTTTCTCTCTTCCTCTGTGTCCTATGATGATTGTTTATGGATCATGTGATCAGAGGCAGAGGGTCACGGTTCAATCAAATGTTATCTATTAGCCTCATGAGGTTAATGGTCTCTTTCTATTGAATTATTGTTCCTGTTTTGCTACATTTTAAAAATTTATAGGAGCCTGATATGGTTGCAAATGCCTGTAATCCCAGTATTTGGGAGGCTGAGATAGGAGGAGTGCAGATTTGAAGGTGGTCTCAGCAACTCAGTGAGGGTGTCAGCAATTTAGCAAGACTCTCTTTCCAGATACAAAATAAAATTGGTTTGGGGGTGTAGCTCAAAGATAGGATGCTCTCCACCACAAGAAGAAGAAGAAGAAGAAGAAGAAGAAGAAGAAGAAGAGGAGGAGGAGGAGGAGGAGGAGGAGGAAGAGGAGGAGGAGGAGGAAAGAAGAAGAACAACAACAACAATAAACTTATAAAAAATTTGGAAAGTTGCAAATTTTGCACCTTTTCTGTCCCACAGGCTCCTTTGTCCAGCTCACAAATTGTTTATGACTTATTTATTCTATACTTTAACAAGTATTTTTTCCTTCAAATACTCAGTGCCCATTCTATATCCTTAATTTTTTATTTTACTTGGTAATTGGTACAATTTTACATGAATGAGACTATAGGCTATTGCTAAGGGGATAACACACAATGAATCTCTGATTTTTCACTGTTCTGTTGAGATATAATCCTAAATTTTATCCTGATCTTTCATATTTGTACAAATACAAATAAAGGTACGCAGTAGTGGGAAATTTCAGGAGTAAGAGCATCTTAAAGGAAATCTTTATCATTTAAGAAAACAATCTGTAATAACTCTGTGTAGGGCAAAGATTTAGGTGTGACAATTTTTGTCAGATTATATATAGGGCTAAGCAGTTCAGAAAGTTTAAATTGCATCCTATGAGTCAACACCATCCTATCAAACTGAGAAAACCTCTAATGTGTTTTTTGGCAATAGGCTAGGAATCATTAAGAATAACTTTCCAGTATTTGAGGAAAGGAGGAAAAGGAAAGGAAATAAAAACCTATTTCAATACTAGTGAAAGAGGGAGGCAGAGACAACAGGTTACCTTTAGTAGCCTGTTTTTTGTGTGTTTGTTTGCTTTGGTTTTGCTTCTGACACTGAGGATTGAACCAAGGGGCATTCTATCTCTGAACCACACCCCCAGAACTTTTTATGTTTTTATTTTGAAACAGGTCATAGCTAGGTAACTGAGAGTCTCACTGTGTTGGTCTCGAAACTGTGATCTTCCTGTCTCACTCCCGAGCCCTGGGATTACAGGTGTGTGCCACCATGCCCAGCTTCCAGTAGCCTGGTTTTTGCATGAGCATTGGCCAGTTTCAGCAAAGAATTAGCCAGATCAGTTGAGACCTTTAAGGGTTCTCCATCCCTTTCTTGCTCCATACTTTGATTCCCATTTATTGTGGTCAAGTTAAAAGTCTGAAATATTGGCAAGGAAGCTAACAGTCTATGACATCATTAAATTATAGTCTGAGGATGTTTTCCCTGGGCATTCCTGAAGAAGGCTTTGTGGTCCATATTTGGTTATAGTACACTGCTGGTAAAAATAGATCTGTTCCAAGAAGATTCATCAGACACTAAAGCAGGCCAACTAATGAAACAGCCCAGAGACACAAGAAATGGCTGAGGCAAATACAGTGTGAGGGTCACATTGGGATTCCTACTTCTAAAGTCTGTTTGCTCCTACAGGGATAGATGATGAAAAATAAGGTTTATGGTGGAAAGAGTAGACAAGTGTCAAGCAGAAATAGAACATTTTGTGTTTGTACTTGCATAGGATTGCCTCCCTTTTTCATTATGGGAAACTGTGGGTAGGCAGAACAGCTAATTCCTCAAAGGGGTGTCATTGTGCCAGATAAATTTTGTCCTTTGTCTATTTATATTGTATCTTTCAGGGCAGGTTGGGAATTGTTTCTTCAGTGAACTTTCTCTTCACAATTACTATAGCTATTTGTCTACACTGTTTTAGACATGTACTGGTCCATGAGTTTATTTAAGTGCTTAATCAGAAGAACTATTAATTAGAGCTTGATTTTTACTTTATAAATCAAAGTATCTTTAACATGCTCAGCAAACTCTTGTGATTTAGATAAAAGATTAGTCTCATGCTTATCTTTTGTTGTTATATAAATCTACCATTTTAGGATTAAAATCCTCAATACAGGAAGTAGAGAGCCAAATTTTGTCTTCTCTCTAAAAGAGAATGAAATATTCTCAAAGGGTAGAATTATGATGGCTTCTAAGGTCTGAGAGCTACTTTTCCTCACTTAATAGCATCATCTATTGATTAAAAAATATTTGTAGTATTTTCCATTTTAACTTTGACACATAATTATACAGGTTTATAGGATATAGTATGATGTTCTGATATGTGTAATTATCAAAGCAGGGTATGTACATATCAGTGCCTCATGCATTTATTATTGCTTTGTGGTGAGAATGTTCAAAATTCTCTCTTGTAGCTATTTTGAAATGTTCAACAACAACAACAAAAAACATTTTTTGGTGGTATTAGGGTGTATGTCAGGGGCATTCTAACCTCTGAGATACACCCACAGCAATTTTAATTTCTTTATTTTTATTTCAAAACAGTCTTCATAAGTTACAACATCTGGCCTTGAACCTGTGATCCTTCTGTCCCATCCTCCCAAGTACTGGGAGTATAGGCAAGCACCTGGCTCAATAAAATATTTTTAACTGTAGTTGTTCTATTATGCAATAGGACATCAGAATTTATTCTTCCTAAATACACATTTGTAACCATTAACAAATTTCCCCTATCCCTTCTCCAGTGAGAATAGCTGCCTTAGATTCCTCATGTGACTGAGATCATATACTATTTTGCTTTTTGAACCTGGCAGCAAAGATCTCCAGATTCAAGAGGATTTATCCTACATTAATACTCTTCTTATATCTACCCCTGGTCAAATTTTAATACATATATTTTACATCATTTTGGATACCAATCAGTTCTTCCCTCTCTAATTAGATTTTTGTCTTATATCCCATGATATGTTCAGTTCAGGGAGTTTTGTAAGCTGCTAGGAAAACTTTATATTTTCCTGTGAACTTTTATAATGATATGGAAAGTTCTCAACTAAATTATATAAACCTATTTTTTTGTTTAACCAAGATATAATGTTCTAAGACAAGCAAGGTGGGATAATAATCTTTGACTATGAAACATTGAGATGGGATATTTCTCAGTAAGAGGTGTGGTGGAGGAAGGAGAAGACTATCTGGGAGAAAGTGCTGAAGGACCAGGAGCTGCAGATTAGGTACATGGGATGCAGAATTCTAGATGACCCACATGAACTTTTCCTACTGGTGTTACCTCTTTCACTACATTATTTTACATGGAAATATCAACAGAATAGTAAATTGAAGGCACTCGAAACATTTGAAGGAATGGACGTGCCATTGCTGGATTAGACAGAAGGTACCTTGGGAAAGGAATGTGGGTAGCCTCTGGGATAAGAAGAGCCCCTAGCCGGGCGTGGTGGTGCACGCTTGTAATCCCAGCATTCGGGAGGCTGAGACCGGAGGATCCAGGTTCGTGGCCAGCCTCAGCTACCTAGTGAGGCACTCCGCGACTTAGTGAGACTTGGTTTCAAAATAAAGAATAAAAAATAGGGCTGGGGGTATAGCTCGGGGGTAGAATGCCCCTAAGTTCAATCCCCAGTACCGCAAAAAAAAAAAAAAAAAAAAAAAAGAACAGCCCCTAGTTCTCAGCCACCATGAAAAGGGGGGCATCATTCATACAGCTGCAAGATGCTGAATTCTGCCCAGGGCCTATGTGAGTTTGAGAACGTATTCTTCCCAAGAGATTCCAGATTAGACTTCAGCTGGGTGCAGTGGTGCAAATTTATAATACCAGCATTTTAAAGGCTGAGAGAGGAAGATCATAGGTTCAAGGCCAGGCTCAGCAATTTAGTGAGACTCTCGATGACATAGTAAAACCCTGTTTCAAAATAAAAATTAAAGGGGCTTAGGAGGAGATGTATGTAGATTGGAGGTAGAAAGCCCCTGAGTTTGGTTTCCAGTACAAAAAAAATGGTTCAGCCTGAAGAAACTTTGACTTTGTCAGTGGGCTTGGTAGTGCTCACTTGGGCTTCTTATATACATATTTTTGAAATAATAAATAGGTATTGTTTTAAGATGATATATTTGTTGTAATTTACCACACAGTGATAGAAAATTATTTTGAAATTGAGGTACACAGGGTGTGATGGGAGTGAGTCTGCAGTTGAGTCAGGAGAAAGGGGAGTTTTAAATTTAAGTTTTAGATTCTTCACATTTTTTGTTAACTTTTAGAAGGAATCCTTTAGGGAATAATTCTTAATTTTTCTGACTTTTAGAACCCTCTTAATGTCAAAAAACAATTATGTTGTCTATGAAATATAGATTTGTTAAACCTTTAATTATAAGGTATAACACAAGTGAATTTTTTGTCCCTTTCCAAAGTTGCCCAATGTAGCCTCTACTGGAATTTTAATTTTTTATTTTTGTAAAATCCTCTAAGACCATTAATATTTATTGCTATGACACCATATCATTTATAAGGATAAGATGAGTGGGCAGTTCTTTGTTAATTGTATATACTAAAATAAGAAGAACAAACCAGGGAAAGATAACAAGATCCTAGGAGCCATACAAAAATTATTTTATCCATGGTAATCCTCAACAGTGATAATGATCTCAATCAAAAGTTTTATAATGAAATCTCTACAGAGAAAACACAAACACATGCTGAAGAATCAGTAGTCAGAAACAAGGCCCAAGGAAGGATGTTAACAACAGTGTGTATCTTATGCACACTGTAGCACTGAGGACATGACTACGACTTAGATGTAATATATCTAGTCCCCACTTGGAAGACACTGAAAACTGAGAGAGCATACCAGGTAGAGCACATGTAGGCATAAGATTTATTATCCTGAATGTCATAACCTGACTACAGCCCAGAATCATTGGTGATCCTAAGGAAGAATAGTAAACTTTAGCCTTAGGAATCAGCCAAAATTCAACCAGTTTTCATAATTGTTGTTTAAAAAAGAGTTGTAAGAAGCAGGATGAGTTGCACTTTAGTAAATGGGTAATTTAGTTGTAGCAAAAACAGTAGATGGAGAATTCATCGTGTAACCTGAAGTTACTCAAGAATCACAGTGGAAATATTTCAGTCCCAAATGAAATTTTCCTAACATATCCCACAAAGAAAATTATATGAACTAATTTATTTATTTATTTATTTATTTATTTATTTATTTATTTATTTTTGTGATACTGGGGATTGAACCCAGGGGCATTCTACCTCCGAGCTATACCTCCAGCCCTATTTTTTTTTTATTTTTTTATTTTGAAACAGGGTCTCACTAAGTTGCGGAGGGCCTCACTAAGCAGCTGAGGCTGGCCGCAAACCCGGATCCTCCGGTCTCAGCCTCCCAAATGCTGGGATTACAAGCATGCACCACCACGCCTGGCTCTGAACTAATTTATAAGTAGTATATATCATGTGTAAGGACAATGGCAAGTACCAATATTAATTTTTCTTGCTTTTTATCTTTTCTAAATATGTGAATAAGTAGATAAATAGAATGTTCCCTGAGTATTGAGGGTAGTTATTTTAGTCTAAATTATTCTAAGGTCAACTGTATTTTTATATGCTTTTATTGGTGCATTATCATCTCACATCATAATGTAAATCGTGTTGGCATTGACATACATGCACACAGCACTTGGTGCCCACCTCACCTCCCCATCTCCTCCATTCCCATACAGAAGACTGAGACCCATATTGGGATTTTCACATATGTACATACAGTCGACTGAGAATAACTACATTTAAAAAAATTATATGTGGTCAGAGGTCTTTAAATGCAGTATTGCTTTGTTAAAATCATGATGATGTTTTACTGAAATAATGATTTAGTAAAAAATAAGTTGCATAATACATTATTTTTATTTTAGTTTCTCTCAATTTTTTCACTTTTATGATTTTAAATATTTTCTGTTTATATTTTGGTGGCATATTTCAAAATTTAAATGCAATCTTTTCTTCTTATGCTGTCTAAAATAATAGAATTTTAGTTTTCCACAAAAAGGGAGCGTAAGCATATAAATCCTATAAAATTGTTGTAAACTTTACGTGTATTATAATAGCCACCAAAACAGTACAAATCTTTAACCTGTTTCTGGAAATAAATAGCAATGTATTCATAGGTTTCCACACAATGGCAATTGGAATTATTTTCTGATGTGTGCAGGCATAAGAAATGAAATCTGAAAGTAAAACATTTTTACCCTTAACATTAGATATTCTCTAGTGAATCTTGTCTCAGTCAATAGCTCTGCCATATACTCAACTCAAATAACAAGTGTCAAAGACATGAGTAATTATTCCCTTCTCTATTCTATGAACCAGTGGTACCAATTCCAACTCAGAGATACCTTTCCTCTGTCTGTAGTACTATGCTAATTCAAGCAACTGTTTTCTTCATTCCATTATTTTCTTGAACAGTCTACCCTTTTACACTTTTTTCAAGCCACAGCGGTCTAAATTCTAAGATTAAAATAACTTTAAAAAGAACATTCTTTAATTTTCATAATCCTTTAATTTCATCATGATACACTTCTTTTCAAGTTTATGTTGGTTTGTTTATTTTATTTACTTTATTTTATTTGGTGCTAGGAATTGAACTCATAGCTTTAAACTAGCAATCACTTTACCACTGAGCTATATCCTCAGTCCTACTTTTTTTTTTTTTTTTTTGCGGTACTGGAGATTGAACTCAGGGGCATTCTACCTCCGAGCTATACCCCCAGCCCTATTTTTTATTCTTCATTTTGAAACTGGGTCTCACTAAGTTGCGGAGTGCCTCACTAGGTAGCTGAGGCTGGCCTCAAACCCGGATCCTCCAGTCTCAGCCTCCTGAATGCTAGGATTACAAGCATGCGCCACCATGCCCGGCTCAGTCCTACTTTTGTTTATAATGCCTGGTTTTTATCTGAGATCTCTTCATCCTTATCCCTCCCATACTATTTGTATTTGTAACTGACTCTCTTTTATTATACACTATTTTGTATAAGTGGGTCATATATTGTCTAACTCATCTTTGAGTCTGGTTTATTTGGTACCTCCTACATTGTGTGTAGATTTTAGAGAAAATTTAATTGAATGCCACTACTGCTATCTATACAAAATAATGATAAAGCTCATTTTGTAAGTTTTATTTCATGGCACGTTATAGGTTTCACTTTGTAAATCCTCCTCCTTGTAATTATTTATTTCACGTTGATATCCCTAAACAACATCTAAGCTCTGTGAAATGAGAGTTTGCATTTTCTTTTTCACTGCTTTTATCCTTAATCCTTCAAGAATATAGTAGATACATGAAGAAATTGACACATAAATTATGGACTGAATAACTACTTACTGACTTAATGAATGATGGATGAGTGATTAGTTATAGAAACATATTTAGAAAGGTATATGCTGATAGTTTCTTGAAGTATATAATTATTGATTTTCAAGTTTTCCTTTTAATTGAAATTTATATTTTATTCTGTAAATGGCGTTGTAAGTTAAATCATTAATAAATAAAACAAAAATGAGGAGGATTTGAATTTCTTATGTAATTTTTAATTGCATTTAAAGCCACACATACTAACTCACCATTTTTTTTAAACTTATTTACTCCAAATAATTTTCTTTGTTGAACACTCACAGTTTGTGTATTGACTTAATCATTTAGTTTTTTTTAGAAGCTTTAGGAAAATAAAGAATGATGAAAAAATTAATATTTGGTTGAAAATGAATTAAGAGCTAAAAAAACAATGTGAGATTTCCAAAATACTCAGAAATGAACATAATCATGAAGTGTTATGAACCTTCCCTATTTTACAACACATGCACACTTCAAAAAAACAAGTCATAATTTTACCAAATTTCTCTCTTTACCAATTTGTTTTTACATAGTATTTAAAATTTAAGCAAAATAATGTTCAAACATTTAAAAAAATCAAACTTAACCTTAATGAAATATTAACATGTAGATTATTTTTAGTAAGACTAGGAATGTAGTTCAGGTCCCTGGGTTCAATCCCTGGCATAACAATAAATAAATAAAATTAGAAATAGATTATTTTTCATAGTGTTAATTTCCTTTCTATACTTAGTATTTGACTATAATCTGGTATCAGCAGTCTCAGTACCTATATGAATGAACTAACATTAATTAAACATTAGTATACTCAAAACTGACTAAATAATATGTTACCAACATTGGCATACATGTTATTACTTTTATAGTTAAATATTGCATAAAATATTGAGGCAAAAAGCATACTGAGAAGAGAAATTAATAATTTAAAAAATGTTTTTTGTTTCGATTAGATTTTATTGCTCTTTTAAAATGTCAATAAATCACTCAATGTGATCCCATAAAGTGTACAAGTTCTATTAGGTTCCTCATTTATAAAATCTCAATTTATGCAATCAATACTTCCAAATTTCTCTATTAATATCATTGAGATTATTGGTCTATAATTGCCTTCTTTTTTCTTTTTCTATTTTTTTGACATGCAGCTTTCACTTTCGTGATTTCTATTCTTAAACTAGTTCATGTTAAAATAAGAAAATTTTAATAAATGGTTATGTAATATTTTACTAAAAAAAGAAATAGTGAGATACTGAGTCTTTTTTTTTTCTTCCTGTTATGAAAGAGCCCTTATCATCTCTGATAAATGGGACAGAAGCTACCTCAGATAATCAAAAACTTACTTAATAAGAAATGACTGGGCTGCTGGTTCTCCAGAGAGCCTAAGAGCCATGATGACAATTGGCATCAGGGATACTTTACAGACAAAGCCCTACCCAATGTGTTACCGTGTTACCAAAACTGAAGGAGGAATGTCAGAAGTAGAATATGTCACACATAACTTGTCTTTGCTGGTAACAACTTTCAGAAATGTGAACAATATAAAAGTTCATTTGGATAAATTCTTTCTTTTCTATTTTTCCATCACTAACAGACTTTTATTGTGTGCAAATATGTTAACAACTGGTACTTAACAAAGATGTATGCTATATTGCACGAATTACTACAATAGAATAGAATAGAATAAAATAATTTTATATTTTCACACTACCACTTCTGATATAAGCGTAAGTGCCCCCAATTTTGTAAACTAGAGACAAAAATAGTGTTTCACCCCTCCAAAGGTACCCCTAAAGTAAACTGACTTTGAAGAAAGGCTTTTGGCTTTTTGGTATATAAACTTGCACTAAACTTAAACACCTCTCAGTATTCTCTAATTGTTTGAAAATAAACCAGTTCTCTTCATATATTTCAAGATAACTTTGGATTATGCTGTGGTTGGCATTGCTCTCAGTAAATCATTGCACAGATATTTCCCTCTTTCTTTTTTATTTTCAAAGCTCTGCTAAGGGGCGTGGTGGTGCACGCTTGTAATCCAGCATTTGGGAGACTGAGACCATAGGATCCAGGTCCGTGGCCAGCCTCAGCTACCTAGTAAGGCACTCCACAACTTAGTGAGACCCTGTTTCAAAATAAAGAATAAAAAAAATAGGGCTGAGGGTGTAGCTCGGAGGTAGAATGCCCTTGTGTTCAATCCCCAGTAGTGCAAAAAAAAAGGAAAAAAAAGGTTCTGCTTATTATCCTTTTATCTCTCCTTATGGATGTTAAGTACAGTTTTTATATAAAACAATTTGTGCAAATATGCACAACTAAACACAGCATTTTAAAACATTCTCATGAACAAATTGATACACCATTCATCCAAAGTTTCCATTTTTATCGTTTGAATCACTAAAAGTTTGTAGTAGTATTTTATAATGTTTGGCTTAATGGTTCTTCCTAGGCAGTAAAATAGTAAATTATGGCTGGTTCATTTGCAGCTGAAAACACACACACACACACATAAGTTTCTACATAAAAATACTTAGTCACTTACTTGCTATGGCAGATTTCAATTAGAGACTCACTTTTAAAACTGGTCTTAATTCTCTATAGCTACATAGTAGTACCATGAGGTCTTTTTGGGGTTGTAGTGTTGAAGAAAGTTCTGGAGATGCTTTTTTTTAAAAAAAAAAAAAAAACAGAAGCTTCATTTAATTGGTTGAAATCATACAGTTCTGAATATAATCTGTTGTAATGAGGCTGAAAATAATGATATGAAACCTAGAAATACAAGATGATTGATCAAATATATAAATTTCCTGAACATGTGGGTGCTATTTCTACATCATTTTTCTTTATTTATATTGGTTAGTTTATTTCTCTAACCAATACATATCCTATTTAAAAATATTTTATATGTTTCTTTTAAAGCAGTATTTGACAAATATGTAAGGTTTAACTTTTACTTAAGCCTAGTAGAGGTGAATTTTAAAATTGATGTGCTTTATAACTAAAGAAATAGAAATGTTGATATTACCTTCTTCAAAGTGATGTGCTTCACATTTACCAGTTGTCTTGGTAAACATTCTCACTGTTATAATCCAAAACATTACAATGCAACTTAAAGGAAAGAAGATTTATTTACTCACAGATTTAGAGGTTTTGGGTTCAATTCATGAAAGGCTGGGTTTTAGTGGGTCTCAGGGCATGGCAGCAGGAAGCAGAGAGAGGGAGAGAGCAAGAGAGCAAGGCTCTGCTCTCACATCATGGAGACTGGAAACAAGAGAACCAGAAAGCAAGGAGATTCAAGGATGAAAACACAGTCCCTAAGGCCACACCCCAGGGACCCACCTTCTCCAGCCACAACCCAGCTGCCTAGGTGACCACCCAGTAAGTCCATTACAATGGATTTATCCACTGATGAGATTATAACCCTTGTGATTCATTTACATATACTCTAATCATTAATACATGAGCTCTCTAGGGGACATTCAATATCTAATCATAACAACAATATAAACTTGAATCTAAAAAAATTGTTTACTATTTTAATATGAATAATTGTACATGTGCCATGTGCAAGAAAGCAAGTTAGTCTTTTTTTTTTTGTTTGCCTTAGAATATTTGCCAGTGGCAGTGGCACTTGATGCTGCAACGTTTACTCTGAAATAACTCATGGATTACAGAAATTTACCACATGGAAAAGAAGTACTCATCACCGATTACATTTCTTTTACATTAAGATGGAGACATGTTTTATTTATAAATAGCTCCAAGAACAGTTTTTGTATTTTATTTTCAAACTGGAAACCAGCCAGATTTGCTTCAGCCTCACAGAGCATGTTTGTGTACAATTAAATAAACTCAGCAAAAAAGCTACCCTTTTCTTTTTCCTAAAAGAGATTTGAGACCCCTGGTGTATATAAAGATCAATGGTTAAAAGTCAGGTTTCTACCTTTCAGAGCTCAATAGAGACTATATTTCTAAAATACAAAAGCAGGCTAAAAGATTTAAAGATTATGATATATTCTAATCTGATTTGATTAATCTCCACCAAGGCAGGTTGCATGTAAAGTTTCTACTGTATGATCAGCAAATAGTAAGCACCCAAAATACCAGCTGGATTGATTTGTATATTTTCACATAAAACATTAGCAAAAACTTAATAGAAAGAATGAAGAAATAGCAAGCACATATAGGGAAACTAGCTTAGTTACTATAGTTGTCAGAGTAGAATTTTAATATATCTGATAAAGGAGAATAGCAGTGAAGAAAAAGAGAGAAGGACTAGAAGAATATTTCTAGATGAAAAGACAGACACATTTAGCAAGTTATTGGCTGTGCACTTGGTGAGAATTGACTCTGAGTTGAATTTCTAAAAAAAAAATATAACATAATCAATTTTTATTTAAACTGTGTTATGCTGGTTTTAGCTTGCCTGTAGATAGAGAAGAGGCAGTTAAAGAGAAGGCTAACTATAATATGGGCTGAATAAAGTCATGGAGGAAATTATGGTCTGATCAAGTCAAGTGAGCAAAGGAAGGGACTTCCTAAGGAAACAGGTTCAAGAATTCCTTTATATGTCAGTTCTCCAACCAGAAAGGAAAGAAAGAGTAAAACGGGAAACACAAGAAATAGAATGTTTGAAACCTCTTATAAAGGAAATTTTTTTAGTTTAAATTATATTTTGAATATTTCTATGAAGAATGCTATGAAGTGTAAGAAAAAAAGGAAGGCTTATTTGCAGTAGCCTGTCATCAAATTAACTCATTTGATATTATTATTGACTAATTTTATATAGTAGACATATAAACAGTTTGCTCATTTATTATTTTTCTCTCTGTTTTCTTTCGTATAAATATAGAGCTCTAGAATATAGTGATCTTTTGTATTTTCAATAAAAGGAAATGACATGCAGCACTTTAAAAATTGTGTTACAGAGGATATTATTTTTCTTGTAAGAACTACATCTCAAATATTATTTTTCTTATAAGAACTACATCTCTCTTCTACTTTCAATTTTTGAAATATGACAAAACTGTTCCTATGATTTGTTGTATTTCCTTAAACCATGCCTAATATTGGATATAATGCAGCAATATTATATATATATATATATATATATATATATATATATATATATGTAAGGAAAGGTGAACCTGAAAAAATTGTTTTTAAAACATTTAAGTCATAGTTTATTTTTGTCAAATTTTGATTAAGTGATGAGATAAAATGATATGCAAACCAAAGTGGAATGAAATAGAGGAAAAATGGTAGAATAAGAAATGAAATATAAAAAATGATAAAAAATTAAAAGAAATAAATTTGCAAAAAATAAGTAAGGGGGATTTTAGTGATAAGCGTAAAAAATGAGCACAATACCAAATCAATTCTGATGTGATTATTAGAGAAGACAGTGAAAGACTATGGGTATGTGTTCTTGTTCTTGTGCTTTTTTTTTTTTTTGACAGAATGAATGAAGAATATAAATTAATCTTAATCACAAGAGTAAAATACAATATTTTAAAATAATAGGAATACTAAGAATTTTAATTTAAATCACTTTTACAGAATTATATTATGATTTATGTGTCTTTTTGTTGTTGTTGTGCTTCTAATATGAATTTATTTTGTTAGAAAATATTATTTTTGTATATGAAAGAATGTAGTGGTTATAAACATTAAAGACTAACATTTAACATCTTTGTTAAATTTCCTAAAAATTCTGATCTTTCAGCTTAATGTTACTACATGTATGAAATTTGAATTCATGGCGATTATGTTTACTTGTACAAGTTAAGGAAAACCATACTAAAATTTTGACTTATCTTCTGTGCCCATTCCTTACATCTCTTTAGATTTTTTTCTCCTCTTTAGTTTTTCTTACCAATTCTTTTAATTATTGACTTGTTCAGATTAAATAATAAATAAGTTAATATGATTTTTCTGCTTTCAGTCTGTATTGGTTGTTTTATTTGTTAGTTTTATTGTTCTATTATTTTTTAATCTCTAGTAGCTTTTTTCCTCCATAATCAAACCAAACATTTCTCATTACGTTCGAATACTTTCCCTACACAAAAACACACACAAGCACTATGGCAAATGCTCCTGAACACTTTTGTCCATCTGTATTATACATTGAAGTAATTATTTGATAATTTTAAACAGAAGTCCACATGGGAATGTGTATAGCACCTTAGGGAATCAAAAGGTTCACTAAGAACACTGCCATCTTGTGGTTTGTCTCTTAAAATAATTGCTGCACTTCTGTGGGCTGCAAATTCTTGAGTAGGTCATTACCAGTAAACATTAACTTTCTACTTAAATGATAAAAATATTAGAATTTGTTAGGGAATTATTTCATTGATCATTAGGAATTTAAAATTTACAATGCTAAAGGAGATGACAAAGGCCATCAAAATACATATCCTTTAGAACATAGCTAATTATTTAAATATAGTTCACATAAGTAGGATATGCCAGCACAAACAACTTAATAAGAACGCCAGAAAATTTGTACCATGTGTGAAATAAAAAAATTATAACTAACATTCACTTGGTGATTATTGCTTATAGGGCTCTTCTAAGTTCTTTATATACATGAAATTATGTAATCCCCAACTATATTACTAATTAATTACTTCTCTTTCTCCCTCACACAAACACACACATACATACACACATTTGCACAAACACATCAAATTGTGCTAATATAGCATTTAATAATTTATATATTATTAGAAGATATTATTAGTCTTTAAGATATATATCCATGTACATATATTACATATATTTGACTAATTTTATATGCAAATTTGATGTTTTCGTTCACCTGATATTTAATTTTAAATTTAAATAATGTCAAAATGGATGTTTCTTTTGCCTTTGTTCTTTAGCATCCTTCTCAACAAATTATCTTTCTCACATTTTTTGTATATTTCTACATAAATTAATGTATACTCAGATTATATATGCATGCATATATGTTTATGTGTATGTGTATATATACATATTATATATATTTTTGTGTGTATGCATATCTGTTAATCCATAATACATACATATATTTACTCATTTAGCGAACCAACTTTTACTTTCTAGCTGTGTGATATGGTATCTAAAATTTCTAATTCTCCGCTTTCTTTTCTGAAAGACTAGTTTTACCTATCCAATTAGATTATTAAAAGTATTAAAGCACAACTTACTTTATTTATTTATTTATTTATTTATTTATTTATTTATTTATTTATTTATTTATTTATTTTTGCAGTACTGGGATTGAACCCAGGGGCGTTCTACCTCTGACCTACATCCCCAGCTCTATTTTACATCTTTCTTTTCAAACAGGATCTCACTAAGTTCCTGTGGGTCTCCCTAATTTGCTAAGGCTTTCCTTGAACCTGTGATCTTCCTGTCTCTGCCTCCCAAGTACTGGGATGACAAAGCATGCACCATCACACCCAGCTCTTTTTTTTTTTTTTTTTTTTTTTTGCGGTACTGGGGATTGAACCCAGGGGCATTCTACCTCCAGGCTACACCCCCAGTCCTATTTTTTATTCTTTATTTTGAAACAGGGTCTCATTAACTTGCGGAGGGCCTCACTAAATAGCTGAGGCTGGTTGCGACCTGGATCCTCCTGTCTCAGTCTCCCAAGTTTTGGGATTACAAGGGTGAGCCACCATGCCTGGCAAATCACATTTATTTAAAAAGAAGTTAAGCTTTTTTATTGGCATTTGATTAAGTCTTTAAATTAATAGATATATTTTGTTGTAGTTATAAGCATTATCACTATTATTGTTATCATTACAATTGTTATGATGCTAGAAAAAAAATTTGAGTAATTTTCTGCCATTAATCCCATTAGATGAGATACCTCATAGAACAATTTTATTGAAGGGAATAATACATGTAGATGCAATTATAAAAATGACTATCTTTATATATGTGAAATTTATTTATTTATTTATTTATTTATTTATTTATTTATTTATTTATTTATTTATCTATCTACCTATCTATTTCCATACTGGTGATTGAACACAGGTGTATTCTACTTCTAATCTACACCCCTAGTCCTTTATTTATTTTTTATTTTGAAATAGGTTCTCACTAAATTGCTGAGAGTGGCCTCAGCTTCTCAAGTACTAAAATTACAGGTGTGCACTATGACACCCAGCTAGATATGTGAAGTTTTGATTCAAGTCTCTTGTTAGCACATAATTTCTAGAATCTGTGATACACCAATATTTGAATAACCTTATAAATATTTTCTCCAGATACATAAAGTTAAAAACATTTATTTTGCATCAATGATATAACAAATAATTATTTAAGAAATTTTTGTATGCTTTAAATTGTAAAAATTATTGATTATATACCATCATTTTAATATACTTTTATTGGTGCATTGTAACCATACATTGTATTGCGATTTAATGTGCTATATCCATATATGTGCATAATACCTGGTGCATTTTCCTCTTGATCCAACCCCAGTCTTCCTCCTCTGTGATGATAATATTGAAATGGGTATTGATAGCTTCACAAATGAACATAGGATTATTTGAACTTTCATTGTCAAATCTCTCCTTTCCTCTCCCTGTCCTCCTCCACAAATCACCTTCTGCTATTCTACTAGTAGCTCTTCTTATTTATCTGAAGCCTCTTTTGTTTCTGAATTTCTCTGTAGCTTCCACACATGAGAGAAAAGATGAGACCCTTTACTTTCTGAGACTGGTTAATCTCACTTAGCATAATATTCTCTAGTTCCGTCCATTTTCCTGCAGATGGCATAATTTTGTTCTTCTTTGTGGCTAAGTAAAATTCCATTGTGTGTATATACCATAGTTTTGGAACCATTTATCTGCTGACAGATACCTATGCCGGTTCCATAGTTTACCAATTGTGAATTGTGCTCCTATAAACGTGGATATGCAATTCATCACTATTTTAAATTAATTGTAGTCTCTTTTATTCTGGTTATGAATAGATCTTTCTAAAATTTATTGTACACATAGGCAGAAAAGGATTTTGAAGGTATGATAATACGCATCTCTTTATGAGTATATAATAAGTTGAAGATAAATTACTGATGATACAAAAATCATAAAATGCATTTATGACAGTCTATTCTACCATCATCTTAACTATCTCTAATTTTTATGAGGTGTTTTTATTTCTGATGTCAGCAAATGTGTCATTGCACCTTCCCTAAAGTCTCACCAGGGATGCCCGGGCCTGCCAAGAGGACACATTAATTTCCAGGAATTGAATCAAGGTCTGCCTAAGGTTATCAGGGATTGCTAACAACCAGAAAATGGTGCAGTGTCTAGATATATGTCTTGACTTCACATTTTAAACATTCTTTTGTAAGTTTTGTTGCAATCATTTAAATGCTATGATGATCCTTGTCTAACGGGGCCATCACAAACAAGCTTCCAATTCCAGAGTCTAGCATATTTCCTCTATACAAGTCTCTATTCTGTATATTATTCTTCTACCTGGGCATAAAACAGGAATATTTAAAGCATGGGATTTCAACATACATTTGAATAATTGATATTAGGTGTTTAATAGTATCCCTTGGGGTTGAAATTAGAAAAAATAAGGGATATCCTCTTCAAAATATTGAAATTTAAACATGGAATTAATTCATGTCTCTGAGCTGTAGCTTTCCCATTTGTGTCCTGTGTAGACTGCATGTGAGGACAGGGTCAGATCAACTGAAAAATAAGGCACATTCTTACCATGTCATTCATAAAAGCAAATTCACAATTTTCCAATAAAGTTTATGCTATACTTATTTTTACTATTTCAAAAGAGAGAAACATCCAGGCAGTGTTAAGCTTATTTGTATTTCCAAAGAAAAGTGTTTGTGGATCAAAAAGCTTATGATGCTACTTGTAAGCATTGTCAAACTCCTATGAAAGTTTAGGTAGTTGGCACCCTTCTACATCCCATCAATTTGCAGATATTTTCAACAAAATAATAGTAAAAAAGATAGTGCTATTAAATTTGGACTTTGATGTATATGTTCATATTTATTAGGATTCTTTATTAGTAAACGTATACTGAAGCCTGATTACTTCTTGAATGACCATATAGAAATTTATCACAATTCTTTAGAGTTGTGATAAATGTCATATTTTTGCCACATTAAATCTTGTTAAAATTGTATTAGAAAATTACTTAATGAGCTGCTATGACTGACGATCAGGACTTTCCACAGAACACCTCTGCAGAATGTAAGGCATTTGTCCTAAAGCAACTCAGTGAGGTGTCGGGAGTCAGCCCTGGAGGCAGCAGGGTCGGGGGTCACTAGTTAGGTGTGGATTGTGACGAGGTTGAGAGAATACGCTCACACTGCCGGCAATGTGAAAGCACATCTGTTTATTCCATCTTAATAGCAGTTTTTATACTGTCTTTTACAATGAGGCATATTGAACAGGAATTTTTACAGACTTGTTTTTTCTAAAGTTGAGTGGGTACATCTTTAAATAGAAGAGTCGTTTCCCATAGTATTTGATCGGATTAAGAAAACAGCAAAGGTTACAGAATACAATACGTATATAAAAGTTGTTTTAGTACAAAAACAGCGTTAAAGGTTAACGATGAAGAGGAAACTATTCATTAGATTAAATCTTCACTATTTGCTCAGTTCCTGTCAGGCAGCTAGAGAGTAGTTAATATATGGTAAAGACAAGGGGAGGGGGAGGTGTTTCAGAGAGAGAGAAACTGTCTTAAAGCTTTCTTTACTCACAGATAAATAGTAGACCTAAGTTTCTTTGATTTAGTAGCTAAGCTTGTAAAGTTCAATTCCTGATGTTTGTAGAAGATTAGTGAATATCTCTGAGACGAGCTGAGGCATTGTCTTTTAGCTACCATTGAGGAATCACAATCCATTTAGCCATCCTGTGTCTCGAAGAAATTTTTCTTTATAATTAATGTGAAAGCAAAACCCAAAGCACCCCAAATTTCCAGAATATAATAATGCAAAGTGGGAAATGCCACGTGTTCCTTCTTTTGGAATCATCTGCCTTGCAGAATTCCAGTGGGCCGAGTCCTCGCTCAAGGCCCAGCTATTAGGATGACGTTGCAGTGAGGAAACCATAAGATGTCTGCTCATACAGTTACGGAATTCTGACTTTTAAAAAAGACAAGTCAAGCAGCTGGGCATCGTGGTGCATGCTTGTAATCCCAGTACTTGGAAAGCTGAGAACAGAGGATCCGGGTTCATGGCTAGCCTCAGCTACTTAGTGAGGCCCTCCACAACTTAGTGATACCCTATTTCAAACTAAAGAATAAAAAATAGTGCTGGGGGTATAGCTCAGAGGTAGAATGCCCCTGGGTTCAATCCCCAGTACTACAAAAAGAAAAACGATGAGTCAAACCAACATATGGGAAAAAATATGAAAGTATAGTAGACATGTTTGAACTATTGTATATGTAATCTTTACTCCTTTTATTTTTGATTACAGTGTTTTGTTATCATGCTTCAAGTGATTGAAAGTAGTGAGCACTGAAAATACTGTAACTTTCTTCAAACTGTTAGACACTTATGGCAATAACTTCTATAGTCTTACAGGTGAAAGTTTGGGGATAATAAAATTACTTATAAAAGGGTCTATGAAAAGCAGTGTACTTAGACATAAGTATTTGGCATCTTATCTTAGACATCTGATCCATTATTCAACAAGAACCATCTGAGATTATTTCTACTGCAAGAAATACTGACAACAAAGAGAAAGAGGCATAAAGCTTAATTCATTTTAATATAAGCTTTTTCATTACTCATCTGCAAGTTCAGGTTATAAAGCAAATCTAATTGAATGATACCATCTGTATTACATAACTCTATGAAGAAGTTTGCCTTTTGATAACATTGGCAAATGAATTATTAAAAAAATAAGAGACAAGAGAAGACAGGAAGAAAAGCTGAAGGAGATACTTTAGAGCCAAAATCCAAACAATCTACACAAAACCATAACCCTTAATTTGCTGCCTTAACTACAGAGTATATTGGGCTGTGTAACTTTCCAACAAAAAAAAAAGACCACCACTATCTCGTAATAGATAAAGCTTTATGTAACTCTGTAAAAGAATAATCTGATTCTCACACATTGAGTGGGAAAGCATTCTGAAATACACAACCATTAGAATATGTCTATACATACTTATTTAAAAAGAGAAAAATTGGACTTAAAAACCCATTATTTTCAAAGAATTGTAGAAAATTATAAGTCTACCTTCTCAGTCATCTCTTACCCTTATTTCCTTCCCCTGTGTCCAAATAAAATGAACTCTTGATCTTATTAAAACTCAGCAGAGTCCCACAGACATAAGTAAATTCTAAAATTTAAATGGTGCCTTATTTATCTACCAGAGGGAAAATAATTGGTTAAGAATTAAGTCTTCAGACTGTTTCAACTTTTCTTTCAAATAGCTACAGCCGGCAGGATCCTAAAATGCAATGCTAGTTGGGCTACAGTGTTACATAATATTGAACGATTTTTTGGCAGCAAGATTTCTTTTAAGTATGAAATGAAGAAAATCCTGTTGACTCACCCCAAAGCAAAATAACTCAGGAAAACACGAGTGCCAAACTGAATAATAGATTTCAGGCTAAACTCTTCAAATGTATACAATTCAGTATAATAAAATATTTAGTCAGGATATATCTCACATTATGAATAGACGTTTCTACTATTTGGCTAGTTCATTTATCAAATGCTAACATAGCAGTTGATACTTTGTGTGTGTGGCACTAGAGATTGAACTCTGGTGCATTCTATCTTTAAGCTGTACCCCAGCTCTATTTTATTTTATTTTATTTTGTTTTGTTTTGAAACAATGTCTTACTAGGTTGCTGAGAGTCGCACTACTTGCTGAGGCTGTCCTTGGACCTGTGATTCTCCTGTCTTAGCCTTCCAAGTATTGGGATTATGAGTGTGCGCCACCATGCGTGCTAGCCATTGATACTTTTAAGAAGCCATTTTATAAAATAAAGTGAAATATTAATTTCATTTTTATCTTAGAATTTATTTCTTCTCTTGTTACTCTTAGTTAACTATTGACCTTTTTAGAGAGAGGACAATAGTACCATATATTTCTAAAAGTATAATATTTATAATTCTGTGTCAAAATATCATGTACTTTCAATTGGTAATTTAGGTACTTTGGGCCTACTCTGTATCTCATTTCTTTGCTTTGATTATCAGGTTTTCAATTAGCGCCTCTGTGTAATAAGAACTCCTGGAGGCTGGGAATGTAGTGCAGTGGTAGAGCATTTGCCCAGCATGTGAGAGGCTCCAGGCTCCATCTCCGGCACTGCGAAAAAACAAAACAAAGAGAGAAAAAAAAAAAAAAAAAAAAAACTACTGGAAGTTGAATCAGATAATTAATCAGATTAATTATCATAGACTCTCATTGAGAAATATCATTAATATTAAAATCAAGAGCAGTTATTAAGATTCTGTAATATGTCTCATGTTTGGTAAAAATATATTTGTAAGCAAACTGAACTGTTAAAATATTAAAACAATTGATTTGACATGAAAATAAAGAATTTCATTTAATATACCAACTTTGTATATATATGATGCCACCTGGATTCTGCTAGTAAAAAAAATATTTGAGAAAAAGAAGAAAGGTGATTTGGATCCTCTATTTGGTTCACCACATATTATGAGACAGGAAAAATGAATGCAAGAAAAACTAATTGCTTGAAAATATATTGTACAAAGTACCTGCTTGGTAGTGTTACTTAACATATTAATAACGTTGGGATTAGAAAAAGATCACAATGTTTTCAAAAGTTCAGCAATTTATAACTTTCACAAAAAATTAACCCAAGCCAGGCATGGTGGTACACGTTGTAATCCCAGTTCTTGAGAGGCTGAGACCGGAGGATCCGGGTTCTCGGCCAGCCTCAGCTATTTAATGAGACCCTCTGTAACTTAGCGAGACCCTGTTTCAAGAATAAATGAATAAAATATAGGACTGGGAGTGTAGCCCAGAGGTAGAATGCCCCTGAGTTCAATCCCCAGTACCACACACACAAAAAAAAGTTAACCCAAAATAAATCTCAAACCTAAATATAAAATGCAAAACTACTAATGATGACCTTTTAGATAAAATGCCATTTTAGATATAATATTGTTTAAATTCTTTTTTTTTTCAATAATGGCATTTAATCTAGGGCCTTGCATATAAAAGACAAATGCTTTATCATTGAGCTACATTTCTATCTCTTTAAAAAAAAATGTTTTGAGACAAGGTATTTTAAGCTGCCCAGATTGGTTTCAAATTGTGATCCTCTTGCCTCAGCCTCCTGAGCTGTAGTACAAAAATATGCCACCATATCCGGTGGGATAAAACATTTTAAATTAAAGAAAAAATTTGTATCCTGGGCTCCACTTTTATAAAAAGCCAGTGCCAGTAACCTGAGAAGGAAACCAACAGACTAAAAGTAATTTACAAAAGATACATTTCATAAAGGAATCATATCTGTAATATTCAAAGAATTATCAAAAATCAGCAATAGGGAAAGTTGCAATAAAAGTAGGGCCAAAGACCTTAATAGACACTTCAGCAAACAAAATAAACACATGGAAAATGTGCATTTGAAGACGTGTCCTACATCAGACATCATCAGGAAAATTCAAACTGAAACAACAAAATGATGTCACTTCACACATATTAGAACGGCCAAGCTATATTACACTGATAATAAATGCTGGGGAGGATTTAGAGAAGAAAATACTATTCTTTCCTTGTGTGAATGAAAAATGGTAGGGCCACTTTGGAAGATGGTTTGGTGTTTCTTAGAGAGATACTCTTCCCATATAGTCCTGCAGTCATGCTCTGTTTTGACCTATTCAGGCTGCTGTTGTTAGCAGAAGTTCATTGATCATAGTTCTGGAGGCGTTTAAGTTCAAGGTCAAGGTGCTGGTAGTGCGATGTCTGGTGAGGACCCTTCCTCATGGGGAGCATTGCTTACTGTATCCTCAGAGGGTATGTGGGCAAGGCAAGTCCCTTATAAGGTCACTAATCTCATTCACAAGAATAGAGCCATTGTGATAAACCCTCATGATTTTTTTTTTTACCCAAAGGATTTTGAAAATTATATAGAAACAAAAACCTGTAGATTATTGTAATAGCCTTATTCATAATTGTCAAACCATTCAAAGCAACAGATATATCCAATATATCCTTCAGTAGGAGAATGGATAAACTGTAGTCCATTCAGCCAATGAAATACCATTCCGCGCTAAAAACAAAATGAGATATCAAGTCCTGGAAAGTCATGGAGGGAACTTAAATACATATTACTAGATAAAAGGAGTCAATGTGAAAGGCCGTATGCAGGATGATTCCAACAATATAACCTCTGGAAAGGCAAAACTATGGAGATAGTTGAAATATCAGTGACTTCCAAGGGAGGAGAAGAAGGAAGGATGAATATGCAGAGCAAAGAGGATTTTTAGGGCCTTGAAAATATTCTATATGTCATAATAATGAATATGTCATTATACATTTGTCCATATCTATAGAATTCACAAAACAAAGGGTAAACCTTGATGTTAACTACGGACTTTGGGTGATAATCACATATATTGTAGTTTCATCAATTGTAGCAAATGTATTACTCTGGTGGGAATATTGATAAAGGTAGAGATTAAACCTTTGAGAGTCAGGAGGAATATAGGATAGCTTTGTGTCCTCCTCTCAATTTTGTGGTGAAACTATTTGAAATCTTTTGAAATGTTAGCAATTGATATGAAAATATTTTAAGTAATAAAATAAAGAACTTCATAAATGCTTATACTGTACTGTGTAAATATCATTCAGAATATTCCAGATCAGCCCTATATTATCTTCTTACTCTCCATAGAAATGTTACACATATTGGGTGTGATTGTATATGTATGTGTATATGTATGTGTGTATATATATATATATATACTCACACACCTAATATGTATATGTATATGTTATTATATGTGCTTGTATATATGCATATAGGTACATGTGCTTATAAGTGAATATATGTGTTTATATACAATGTAGACTAGTGGTCAAAAATAGAAAATATATATAGAATACAACTAAAAAATTCGACAATATTATGCTTAGCTCAATTTAAAATCTTCTAGAACTTATATGATACATTTTTTAAATTGAAAAGTGGGAGAATAAAAGTGGGCATTTATCTCTATGCATTTGGTAAAACAGAAAGTTCCAGTAATAAAATCACTAGCAAATATTTCCCTTGTGCTCATGATGAGCCAGGCCCTCTTTTCACTGCTCCAAATCTTTTAGTTCATTTATTGTTGATAGCAAATAATGAAGTAGTATATTTCATCAGGATTTTACCAGTAAAAGAGGCACAGGTAATCTAAGTAAATTGCCCATTTATTGGTTCATATGGGGTAGAAGTTGAATTGACTGTTTATCCCTAGTAAAGCAAGACTTCAAATATAAGTAAAATTTTTCTTTATTATTACAGAATTTAATAAGCAGCATTAGCAATAAAAGGAGAGTACACTTAAGTTCAATTCATGTTATTTTCCAGTAATCACAAGTTTTAAATGTACAGGATTTCTTGAAAAACTCCATAAATAAAAATAAAAGTGAAGCTAAAATTGAAAAGGGGCATGGTTGCAATAATAATTTTGTCACTGTAGATGAGTTTGATCTTATGTTTTGCTATTTGATTTAGATTAAAGTCATGTCATTATATTACATTACCATATAAACATCCTTTGAGGCAGTAAATGTTAGAAAATGATTCAAATCACTATCATTCAATGATATGTTTAATGAATGAAATACCATAGAATTTAAAAACATTAGTGATATGGAAACTTAAATTATTTCCTGCAGGAGTAAGAATAACATTAACAGAATTTCCCAAAAAATGAATTGAGCTTTTTTCAGAAGAGTAATAAAAAATTCAGAAAACATTCTGTTAAATGGAAGGGCTATATTATAAAAATATATATACATACACATATATAAGAAAGCAACTTAATTGTTTATCTGAATTCTATTTTGTTTCAAGTCCCTTAATTATTTTATAATGTGAAGGGAGAATGAGCTTCCTTGCTCCAGAGAAGAATCATCAGTCTGCTGTAATTGTATCATTGCAAACCTAAATAACCATTTCACCATGATTCTTATTCAGAAATATTACCTAATCTTTTCCATCAATATTATCATATAATATAGTATCAATATTAGTATAGGTATAAACATATATAGAGAGATTCTTTTTACACCTAAGGATATAGAGATAAATGAGATAAATTATTTATGCTCCAGAGCACTTACTCCTTGGGGAGAGAACAGCCAGGCACAACTTATAACATAGGTTCTGTAAGACTCATGTGAAGGGTGTTATGGAAGTTCTCTTGGTGGTAGGAATGTGGAAAATTTAGAGAAAATATTTTGGGGGGGGGCAGGAGGAAGGATACTGGGGATTGAACTCAGGTGTGTTCTACCTCTAAGCCACACTCCTACCCATATTTCACTTTTTATTTTGAAACAAGGTCTTGTTAAGTTACTGTGCATTGGCCTGCAACCTTCAATCCTCCTATCTTAGCTTCCCAAGTATTGGGATTACTTTGTCTGCCCAGCAGAAAATAATCTTTACTTGGTTCTAAAGTAGAAGCATACAAGTGTTAATATTCAAGAAGGTGGAAAGTTTTCAGCTAGGTCACCGTATGGTCGAAGGTAGTGATGTAAGTGTATTACCAATTCAAGAGAGAGCAAGTTATTTCCTGTTGCAGAGCAGTGCATTTTATGATTCATTTTAAATTGCTTAAATTCTTTCAGCCTTATTTCCTCACTTCTATATCAGGATAACGCCTATCTTATTTTTGATGAGTGTAAACAAGATCTGTACCTATAGCATATGACCTAAATCAATGTATATCAGTTATACTGATTACCAGTATATAGTTCAGAGTAATATTTTCTACAGAAGGAAATGCAAAACAAGATATTCTCTATACTTAATAAACATAAATTCTGTCATAAGCATCTTGATTATTTCTTATGTTTATATGGAACTACACAATAGTTGTGGCATATATTGACCAAAATGGCTTTAGAGTACTGCTTAGCTTGACCAGACTTTAGACAGGCTTCTTCCTAATTCTACTTTCTGACTTCTTTTTTTTAGATTGTTTACTTTAAAAAACTTATCATGTCTTTTTCTGTCCTTTAGAGATGTAAAAACCTTTAAAAGTTTCTTCCTGTTTCACATTCCAGGAATGTCTTCTCCAGTACCTGGAAGCCCTATTTTTAAATTCTAATGAGAGAGTGCCCCTAACTCCCAGCTTCTGTGAGAAGACAGAAGCCTATCTTCTGCAGGTGCCTTGTTCCAATTTGTACATTTATCTCATGGTGACGATAGTAGATATTTACTTTTCCTTCTGATAGGGCCACTTGGCTAACATAGGTGGCCCAGGAAACTTCATCTCAAGTCTTAAAAAAAGTCCATCTCATTCTTTCAGTAGAATTGAATTCAAACCAAGTTCTGGTCTCACTCCCCTATTGCAATAGCCTTAAATATAGTTATCTTTGCCTGTGTACTTTTTTTTCAATGTAATTTTGGCTTTGAAAAAAAGGAATGAAACATCATCACTTATAGAGAAAAGCAACAAATAGCATATAAAGTCAGAGGATAGGGTCTAGATAATGGTGCATGCTATTGATGTTATAGAACTAAATGCTGAGAGAAACAGCTAGAGATTTGTAAGTACTTGTCAATTTGTAAATTGGATCCCATCCCCCCAAAATTTAGTTAAGTACTTGAGATATGATAAAGTTAACTTAATAAAATTTAGTAGGCATTAAATTATAGTGAAATTCACAGTGATACTTTTCTGCTTACTAGTGCTTCCCTATATATACTTTCTAATTTCTGCTGCCTTCAAAAAATCCCAATAATAACAATGGCACCAATTATAGTACTGTGCATTTTGTAGAGCTTTTCATTTTTCAAAGAATCTTCATGTAAATTATCATTATAATTATATTGGTTATCTCTTTCTCTAAGCTTGCAAGATAGATATTTTTAAGAGTGAAAGAGAAGTAGACATTTCAATGCCATATATTGGGAAGGTCACACTTTCCTTACTGCATTACAGAGTCATTAGTGAAAAAATTCTAATATATGGGTCTGTCCCTGAGTGTTGTATCCTTTTATGCTGGTATTCCTTGGCATAAATACCATATCACCTTAATGAACAAAGCTTTATAATAATGCTTGACATCTTTGATCTTCAACCTTCTGAGGTTGTCTAGATTACTCTTATCCTAATTTTTATGATCTATCATTTATGTTCAGTTTGTCAGATCAAAATAAATTTGCTGAGATTTTTCTCAGGATTACATTTAATTTCTAAAAAATTCTAAACAATTAACATCTTTAAAATATGGAACCTATAATCAATAAGTTCCACATTATTCTGTTTGCTTATGGTATCTTTAGTGTAAAAGTATTTGAAAGTTTATAGTTAACTATAAATAAAATCATAAACTTTTGAAGTTTAGAAATTGTGTCGGCTTTAAATTTCTGAAGAAAATGTGTTGTTAGTATTGCCTTTACACCTTCTAAGACTTTTTGCCACTGTCTGCTTAATTCTCTAGCTTCTTTTCTTTACAGCTTAGTTTTGTCATATTAAACAATTTGACAGAAAGTCCTTGCCTCTGTTCTCCACCATAAAATCAGAACACAGCAACAGATATCTCAAATTATGAAAATTATTGCTTGTCTGATATTCTTATGCTCAAGAAAATAGTGAATTAATATTTTTATTTTGTAGAAATATTAATATTATGCTTTTGTAGAAAAATATTTTTCTTCTGTATAATTTTGTATATCATAGCACATGTAATAGTTACATAATTTATTATTAGAAAAAAACTAAGAAGAATGTGATTTTTTTTCAGATATAAGTAACATAGGAATATTCTGTAGAACTTATATAGCAAATTTATGTCAGTGAATTGTATGTTTGTTTTGTTTAGACTTTATGATGTTATATTTTTCCTAACCCTCAATTTTTCTGCATATAAAAATAACACTAGGAAAATAAGATTTTCAGATAAGTAAAACTGCCACATATTAGGTCTTTCTCAACTTAATCACACTACATTGAATAAAGGGATAAATCTATATTAATTTTCCTCTTTTCATTTTTAAAATGCATTAAATATATACTTCAAATTTAGATTAAAATATGTATATATATAATTACATTATATTACATTACCTATATGATATATATCATCAGTTATTTCTCTTTTGATACAACTTGAATATTATAGTAGAGTCTTAGTAGCATAAATAATATAACAATTGTTCTACTTTGTATATTAATTGAACTTCAGGACCTAGAAAGCTCATATAACATATATGGGCTTAGACATCTGCCTTGAAATCCACTCATTATAAACCATGTGAAAGTCTGTGATAGACAATATATTTATAGCTGTCATTCACCCAGAAAATAGTTACTGGAACTGGAGGCCGTATTTCCATGTATAATACATGAACTCCCAGGCTGTCGAAACTATGCATGTCAGAAATGTAGTCATACAAAGTTTTATGCTTTTAGAATAGACTGCATAACTCACCTTCACCTCCAGGCATCCTTTAGATGGATTCACAAAGCTGGAAGAGGAATTTGTTCATTCTAATAGTCAGCCATCCCACAAGTAATGTGCATCAGGAGATGAAGTTAAGTAGAAAGAGCTTATTCTCCTCTAGGCGTATAACAGTTGCTTTTCCCCTATTTCAACCTCTATTTAGGAGGCTTAGAAATGTTGGCATACACTGCATTGTAAACAGTCCATAGAAAATATAATAAACATATCACTTTGTCACAATATAAACCACAAATAAAAGCTTCCAAAATGAGACAATTGATGCTTTCTTTCTGCCCAATGACAACATAGATTTTAAGGTTTACAAAAGCATTTGCCATATATCTTAGCAAAATGGTTAAGTACAGGCAATCAGAATGTCTGGTTCTGGATTTTGCTTCTGAAATTTAAAATTGTGTGACCTTGGGAAGGTTCTTTGAAACTATCGTGACCTTCAGTTTTCTATTCAAAATGGGACTGACCTTTGGCTAGTTGGCAGAAAATAATGGCAATTGCTTTTTTTGTGTGTGGTACTTGGAATTGAACCCAGGGATATTCTACTTATGAGTTATGCCCCCAGCCCTATTTTTAATTTTGAAACAGAATCTCATTAACTGCAGAACCTTGCTAAGTTTCTGAGGCTGGCTACAAACCTGCTGTCCTCCTGTCTCAGCCTCCAAGTACTGGAATTATTGATGTACATCAGGTTTGAGAATCACTTTTAAATACATATTTACATATTCATATGTATATAAATATATAAAAGTGATATATATACATATGTCTATTTAAAAGTGATACATAGATATTTATATATGTTGTTATTAGTATTATGTTCTCATGATGCTTAGAATATTGCTAGGCATATAATAAATGTTTAGAGAATTTAGTTATTGTAAAGAATATTCAATAAGGTCCTAACTCAAAATTCTAAGGTATTAAAAAGACTCACAACATTTTATGCTTAGGGCATATCTGTCATTTCTAACATGAATGTATGATATTCTCAAAGTCAAAGTAATAAAGTAATGTCAAATTAAATATAAAACATTTTTTAAAAACTACAGTTCTTTGCTCAAAAGCCATATAAACATCCCCATGGCTCAAAAACAACACTGAAATAATTTGAAGTGAATCTGAGACGACTGGCCTACAGGATTCCTGTAATGGAAGCCAGGGCATTGTGAGGACTAGAACATACACAATTAGGGGACACTGAAGCCAGACTCACTGCTGACGGCAGCCTGATGTAGAAGGCCTCATGGATGATGGTGAGGAATGACAGGACCATCAATCAAGTGCTTTGATTTTATAGGAATTCTGGATGCAAACCAATCTGGGAAAAACAAGGAAGGGAAGAAATATCCTTAAAAACTGAATTTAGTGAAACCCCTACTAGTTTCATATTGATCTCCAGTAGCTCCAAATATATGACTTCTTTCTTGACTGGGGGACTTGCCAGGACTTGTCAGGAAGGAAAATGAGAAAATCAATATAAATAATAATAACAATAAAAACAAAGCAAAGTGAACAAAAACTTATCCTACTCAAAATGAACAAAATTTATTAAACATAAAGGAATAAAATGCTACAAGTATATCCTACACAAATCAACATTGGGCTATGAATTAATTTCAGGTAAATTTAATTTGCAGAAAGGAGTCTGGCAGATATTTAAGACACATGTTTAGGGAGCTTAAAGTAATAATGAAAACCACTAAAATAAATTATGAAACTAATACAGTTAGTTATAAAAGAACAGGAGCAAAATATAAACAGTGCAGTCAATATGTAATAGAAAGGATACTTTTCTGTCTAGTTACTTGTAAGGTTATAATTATTGAATTAAAACATAATATTTAGGAACTAAATATGAATTTATTCCCCCCAAAATAATGATATAAAACATATTAAGTAAAAGGTAAGAGGCACTGAGGAAAGAGGAGACTGTTCCTGTATTCTTCAAATAAGAGTTCCAGAGATTGTAGGAAATGTCAGTGATGCAAAATTAAAGAGATAATTGTCAAGAGTTTAAGAGCATGTAAAAAATTCTTGCCTTAATCTCTGCATGGTGGCACTCACCTGTAATTCCAGTACTTGAGAGGCTGCGACGGGAGGACCTCCGATTGGAAGCCAACATCAGCAACCTCTCAAGACTATGTTTCAAAATAAAAAATAAAAATGGATAGGACGGGAGGCAGTGTAGCTCAGAGATAGAATCCCTCTGGGTTCGATGCTCAGTATCACAAACACACAAAAAAGTAAATAAAGTAAAATTTGTCTTATATAAGGACCAGAATTTGCCAAATGTATTTACGAAGGGTATTTTTCATCACTGATATTTATTATTCTGCCTTTCATTAAACTTTAGCTACTTGTTGCCACAAATTTTATTAAACATCAGATTTGGAAAACGTTAAGGACCTTAACAATAGAGCGACTCATTAATTCTGCTACAAGACATGTTTTTAGGTCACCAATAGGCATGATGTTAATCAACTTGTCCAATACATTTTCTAGTGTAATCGTTATAATTAAAACAAATCTTAAAAGATAGTAATATTTAATGTTAAATTATTAAATGTATGCATGAATCACTTGCCAGTTGTTTCATAAAATTGGCAAAAACAAAACATTTCTTTTTGCAAACATTCACACATACTGTTGAAAAAGTGGGAAAACATACAAAATTACTAATTATGATCTATTAACTTATAATTAAGTAAATCAGGAATATATAATTCTACTTTAGAAAATGAGCTGATGATTCTTTTTTTATTCAAATGCTTTGCCAAAACAAAACGTATAAAATAGATTTATTTCTATTTAAATATTTTTCTATGCATTAGCAAAATATTCCTTTAATATTAAGTAGTCCCTTTTAAAGATACCTTGTTTTCAATTCACCATCCCAACATTGTATGCATATTTAACCTTAAATTAGACTATTCCAGTAAGTGTAGGAAGCCTCATCTGGCCTATCTGCATGTCATGAATTTGAAAGTAAACTGACCTCTTCTAATACGAGATTACTCAGCACCAAAAGAAACGAGTTTCCTGTGGTGAGCATTTGGCTCATGACTCGTTATCTGTGGATTCTAGCAGGATGGGAAGCAATGAGAAATGAACCCTCCCAAATGACAAGAACACTTTACATAATTTGATATGTAATAGAAAGACGAGCTTTAGTTTTTTTTTCTTTTTGATATAAAATATAATAATATCATATAACTTAGAAAAAGTCTTCTTTGGTCAATAGCCTCATAAGTAATAATGAGGGTTTTGAAGCTAGTAAGAGAAGGAAGAATGAATCTGATCAATCTGTTTCTTCACTCTTTAAGAGAAAAATATTCTGATTTAAATACCTATTTCTGCCGTGTGTGAGACACACACTTGTAATCTCAACAGTTGGGAGGCTGAGACTGGAGAATCTGAGTTCGTGGCCAGTCTCAGCTACCTAGTGAGGCACGCCACAACTTAATGAGACCCTGTTTCAAAATAAGGAATAAATAAAAAAAAAAAAAAAAAACAATAGGGCTGGGGGTATAGCTCAGAGGTGGAATACCCCTGAGTTCAATCCCCAGTACCACAAAAAAAAAAAAAAAAAATTAGGGCTGGGGGTGTTGTTTGGAGGCAGAATGCCCCTGAGTTCAATCTCCAGTACTACAAAAGAAAAAGGAAAAATAACACTCTATTTCCAAGCTGAGCGTTGTGGTGCATGCTTGTAATCCTCCCTCCCATACTTAGGAGGCTGGGACACAGGTTCGAGGACAGCCCCAGCAGAGTGAGACTTTCATAAACTTAGCAAGACTCTGTTTCAAAATAAACATAAAAACTAGGGCTGATAGTATAGCTTGGAGGTAGAATGTCCCTGGGTTCAATTCTCAGTGCCCCCCTAAATAAATACATACATATTTCCATTTTTCATATATTTATTGGCCATTTGTATTTCTTCTTTTGTATCTATTTAGTTCACTTGCCCTTTGTGTGTGTGTGTGTGTGTGTGTGTGTGTGTGTGTGGTATTGGGGATTGAACCCACCAGCATTCTACCTCTGAGCAACACCCCTAGTCCTATTTTTTATTCTTTATTTTGAAACAGGGTCTCACTAAGTTGCAGAGGGCCTCACTAAGTAGCTGAGGCTAGCCACGAACCTGGATCCTCCTGTCTCAGCCTTCCAAGAACTGGGATTACAAGCATGCACCACCATACCTGCCTACCCATTTTTTAAATTTGGTTTATGGTTTTTGTCAGTAAATTTCTTGAGTTATTTATATATTCTAGATATTAGTCTTCTATTGCAAAAGTTGATAGCAAAGATCTTCTCCCATTCTATTGGCTCTCTATTAAGGTTCTTGATAGTTCCCTTTGCTGTACAGATTTTCCTCAATTTAATGTAATCCCATTTATTAATCCTCATTTTAATTTCCTGTGCCTTTGGGGTCTTACTGAGGAAATTTTACTCATGCCTATATGTTAGATTATTAGTCTTACGCCCTTTTCTAGTAACTACAGAGTCTCTGGTCTAATTTCCAAATATTTGATCCATCTTGAATTGTCTCTTGTGTAGGATGAGAAGGTGAAATTATTTCTATTTTTTATATATGGATAACCAGTTTTGCCAACACCATTTGTTGGCAAGACTATATTTTTTCAGGCATATGTTTTTGGCCCCTTTGTCAAAAATGAATTAGTTATAGGTATGTGGATTTGTTTCTGAATCTTCTGTTTCATTAGTCTGTGTATCTGTTTTTATTCTTATGGCTGTGTAGTATAGTTTGAAGTCAGGTATTGTGAAAAAATGTTCAGCATCATTAGCATTCAGAGAGATTCAAATCAAAACTACAATGAAATTTCACCTAATCAAGTTAGAATGCCAGTAATTACAAACACAATAATAAAATGCTAGTGAAGATGTGGGAAAGTAGGAACTCTGAAATATTGTTTGTGGGATTGCAAATTAGTATAGCTACTTTGGAAATCAGTTTGGAAGGTCCTCAGAAGAATGGGAATGAACCTACCATATAATCCAGCTACACCACTCCTGGGTATCTACCCAAAGAAATTTAAATGAGACCACAAATAGCAACACATGCATATCTATGTTTATATCTGCACAGTTCATAATAGCCAAATTAGGGAACAGCCTATGTGTCTTATCAACAGATGAATGGATTACAAAATTATGGGATATACACACAATGGATTTCTACTAAAGCATAAAGAAGTACAAAATTATGTCATTTGCAGGGAAATGGATGGAACTGGAGAATATTTTCTAAGTGAGATTACTCAGTCACAAAAAGTGAACTGTCAGATGTTTTCCCTTATATGTGTAAGCTAAGGAGAAAGTGGTACACAAGAGGGAATCCAGATAAAGGAGGAGAAACCCTAGTGGATGATGGAGGAGGCCTGAGGGAGGGAGGGATGTGGATGTGGGGAAGAGACTCAAGGAAGGAAGCATTTCAGTGTACGTGATGTACATGTACAAATTTATCAATGCTAATCTTAATATCTTGCATGGGGAGATGAGAGAGGAGGGTGGGAGGTGGGGGAGGCTCACTGAGCACTGTGCATGTGTGTCTCTATCACTCTGAAATTCATAAAGATATATTATTACAATGCACTACTAAAATGAATACATACATACGTACATACACATTTCCAGCCAGGTGTGGTGGTACCTACCTGTAATCCCAGTACTTGGGAGCGAGACAAGAGGATCACAGGTTTGAGGCTAGCCTCACCAACTTAGTGAGACTCTGTTTCAAAATTAAAAATGAAAGCAGGGCTGAAGGTGTAGCTCAGAAGTAGAATACCCCTGGGTTCAATCACCAGTACCATGAACTAATAAATAAATAAATAAATAAATAAATAAATAAATAAATAAATAAATAAAAATTTATATTCCCATTGCAAAGTTTCAATACACATAGAAAAAAAAATCATAGCCCAGCATGGTGACTCAGGCTTGTAATCATTGTACCATGTACGTTTTAGCATTAAGAGCATTAGTAAATTATGCATGGTGGTACACATTTGTAATCCCAGTACTTGGGAGGCTGAAACAGGAGAATCACAGGTTTGCAGCCAGAGTCAGAAACTTAGTGAGGCCCTTGGCAACTTAGTGAAACCCTGTTTCAAAATAAATAAAATAGGGCTGTGGGTGTAGCACAGAGGTAGAATGCCCCTTGGTTTAACCTCTATTACCCCCTCCACACACACACATTAGAAAGTAAGTATATTGCACTAAATAATTATTTAAGTTTGTGTTTTTTTGTTTGTTTGTTCTGACCTACTAAGGGGCTTTTAAAAATGTTTTATTTGTGGCTTACTTTAAAAAGTGAATCTGTTGTTATACTTCTAAGTGTACATTCTTCCCTAAATTAATTTAGTAAAATTTGGAGTATTTTCTCATAGGAATAACATTATAAATATACGTTGGTTTCCATAAATAACCCTCAAAAACCAAGATATTCAATGATATCCCTAAATTATAGTAATAATAATACTAATCTCTGTTCTGGTTTCTGGACAGAGGTAATAGAAAATAGAAATACTTGTTAGTTTCCCACTACCCTCTTACTAAGGATTAGTAGTAGAAAAAAAACTTCTCCTTTTGTCTCTGACTCCATTTCCCCTTCCTGCTTAAACCCTTTCTACCTCTGGTAGCATCTTTCTTTCGACAAGTTGCCAATTTTTCCAGTCAGCATTCTTGCAGCTAAAAGTTTGACCACATTATTTAGAGGACAGAAGATTTATTTTCTTACAGTTTTGAGTTCAGTCCATGTGAGGCTGTGGATCTCAGTTCATGGTAGCATGAAGCAGAGAGAGGGATGACACATGGGAGCTCACATCATTACATCATGGAGACTGAAAGCACGAGAACTACTTATGTAATCCTCAAGGCCACGCCCGCAGAGACACCTCCAGCTACACCCTGCTGGCCTAGGCCACTGCCCAGATAAATCCATTAAAATGGATGTATTCACTAGTAGGATTACAACCCTCATGACTCAATTATATCAACCCTGAATTATATTAATAAAAAAGCCCAATTTTTTATATTAACAATAAATATCAATTATATTAATAAATGAGCTTTTTAGGATATATTTTATATCTATAACACACACGAAGCAATGCTCTGGTAGTGCCCTCTCTGCCGCGATAACAAATCTACTCTATGCCTAATGTTCTCCATTGTTTAAAACTATGATTCTCAATTCCATCTCAGACCTAAATAAATAAAACTAAATAAATAAACAAATAAATATATAACATTTTCACTAGTCAGAGCTGGAATTAGCAAACTATCTTCCTAGCATTGATATAAAGTAAAACGAAGAGGGGTTTTTAATCCCTTCAACCTGCCAGGGTGTTTTTCTCTTAGAAGAGGACTATCATTCATTTGGTTGATTCTCTATAAGTGTTTTGGAGAGCATAAGTGATGCGGCCATGTCCCAGGAGTCTCGGCATCAGAGCATCAAAAGGCAGTTCAGGATCTGTTCCTAGGAGGCTTCCTAAGCTCTTTCTCTTTTTTTTTTTTTTTTTTTTTTTAATAGATTCAGCTACTGTGTTTATAGAGGAAGCACATGAAGTTGATTATTCAGGGGTATAGGGATTCTTTGGGGAGCAAACAGATATTTAGGGCAGTCAATCAGGGAAATGACTGCAGGACCCAAGAGCAGAGGATGGTAGGAGAACAAGAGGCAGATGGCATTCATTTCCATCCTGACTACTGGTTTGAGGAAATACCATTTACATATGAAATACAAGCTTCTTTAGGGAGGTAAGGTTCTTTTGCAGTCAGTTATTAAATGATTATTTCACTTATTCATTCAGTAATTCATTCAATAATTATTTTTCTAGCTCTTCCTTGTGTGTTATTCAAAGAGAACACAGAAGTGGCTGAAATAGACACAGCCTGAATCACAGAGACCACAGAATCTAAAGGGTAGATACCCAAACAGGTTTTAAAAAACAACAACAACAAAATTCTTAGTAAGTTTATATTTATAGGAAAATGCAAACATAGTACAAAGACTTCGTGAATACTCCACACCTTGTTTCTAATGCTGATATTTTACACTAATACATTTGTCATAGCTAATGAACGAGTATTATATATTGTATGAGCTAAGTAAGGTTCATTCTTGATTTATATTTCCTTAGCTTTCACCTAATGATCTTGTTTAGGATTTTGTAGTCTCTTGTCAAGGAATGCATTGGGGATAACATTGAATTTTTGTGTCTCCTTTGATTTTTCCTGGCTGATAAGAGTTTCTCAGACTTAACTTGTTTTTCATGTCCTGGACAGTTTTGAGGAGTCGTGGTAAGATATCTTGTAGAATCCCATCTATTGAGATGTGTCCAGTTTTGTTTTGCTTTCATAATTATCCCAGGTTAACAGGCTTTTGGAAACAAGACCATGGAGGTAAAGTGCCATTTTTCTTATGTCATGTAAAGAGAATGCACCACTAAAATTGCTTCTTACTGTTATCGTTAATCCTGGTCCCTTGGCTGATGTAGTGTGTATCAGTTTTCTCCACTGTCAACTGCCCTTTTCCCTTGCTACATTCTACTCTTTAGAAGAAAATTATTATAAATATGTTTTTAAATATAAAGTGAGAAGAATGCTGAGATGGGGAAAATACAAAGAGTAAAAAAAGTATAAAGGATAAAATAATGTAGCCACTAACAAGGACTGCCCCTCTTAAGTAATTATGTTTAACTGATATCCAAAGGATATAAAATAAGTAGCCAAAAGAAAAATGTATGAAAATAGCCCCTCTGTTGTAAATTATACATATGCAGTACATTTGGTATCTTTTATATTTCTATTCCTTATTTTATAGTCTTCTATAAAGTAATTTTTCTTAAGATTTTTTACTGGTGCATTAAGACCATACATAAGAGTGGGATTCATTGTTATATATTTGTACATTCACGTAACATAATTTGGATGGTTTAATTCCCTAGTATCTCCCCTTTCTATCCATTTTTCCCAGTACTCTGCTGCTCTGTCTTCTGTTTTCATGAGATTTCTCTCTTCTTTCCTTTTTTATCTCTAGTTTCCACATGTAAGAGAAAAATTTGAGCATTGACTTTCTGAGTCCATCTTATTTTGCTTAACATAATGCTCGGCAGTTTCACCCATTTTTTCTGCAAATATCATAATTTCATTCTTAATGGCTGAATAAAACTCCATTGTGTATATATACCACATTTTTCTTTACCCATTCCACTGTTGATGGCTGGTTCCCTAATTTGGCTATAGTCAGTTGTGCTGTTAACAAACATGGATCTGCATGTATTGCTATCATATGCTGACTTTAATTCTTTTGAATAAATAGAGAGGAATGGTATAGTTGGGTAAAATAATGGTTACATTTCTAGTCTTTTGAAGGACCTTCTACTCATTTCCATAGTGATTGTAGTAATTTATAATCCTACAAATGGCATATATATTTTGGCCTCTGTAATTTATAGAAGTTTTATTATCTAAGGTAAACTTCAGCCACAATATTTTTCTGAATTATTTTACATACTAAACAAGTTTCATGCTATTTATTTTCTATGTAAATGGAATATTTACCAAATACTTGATATAAATGTATAAAATATATGCACAGTTACCTTATATATTACATCTTACTTCATAGAAAATAATATTTTTCCATAATTTTTCTACTATAGCCATTGAAAACTTAATCAAGTTAATACAAGCTATTGACCAGTGTTTCTACTCAGTTCCATCTATTCTTTATAATTTTTCAAAGGCAGGTGTTAATCCTGGATTCCTGAAAGACTAAAACTTCTAGAAGGGAAAGCATTTGATGCTATATAAATGGGGTAGATGGTAGAGGTGAGAGAGAATGAAATCCAATTTCAATCTGTTCTTATTTAAGCCTTGTATCTTAGTGTATTCTGGATACTCTAACAAAATACTATAAACAGGGTAGCTTACAAACAATAGAAAATTATTTTTTATGGGTTTGGAGCCTGAGAAGTCTAAGATTAAGGCACTAGCAGATATGGTATCTGGTGAGGGCCTGCTTCTTCACATCCAGCCTTCTGCCTGTGTCCTGAGATTGTGGAAGGGCAGACAGTGCTCTGGGGTCCATTTTTAAGGGCACTCATTGATTCATGAATGTTCCATCCTGGTGAATTTGTTACCTCCCAATGGCTCCACTTTCTGACATACCAATTTGGTGATTAGGCTTCAACATTTAAATTTGGGAGAAACATAAGCATTCAGACCATAATGTTGTATAAATCAGACAGAGATAAATGCCATGAGGGAATAAAATAAGGAAAAAATTAAGAAGTGTCAACAATACAACAAGGGAAATTCATAAATGCAAGCAACCACAATTGTCCAATCTTTCATTAGGTATATATTGAGAGCCTGTTATGGGATAAGCATAGTCTTATTTGTGGGGATTAATGTGATGGACATACTTAAACATAGCCTGTGGGACATTAATATTCTAAATACAAACATACCTCATGAATTTGGTTTTAGCATCCTACTACTTAAATACTGTATAGAATTAAGTCAACAAGGCTTCTCAAATACTTTTGAATGCTACATTATTTGAGAGCCTAAGGAAACATTTGTGCAAGACAGAAATAGTAATGGAGTACCACTTCTTTTCTTTCTTTCATTCTCTCTCTCTCTCTCTCTCTCTCTCTCTCTCTCTCTCTCTCTCTCTCTCTCTCTCTCTCTCTCTCTCTCTTTCCCTTTCTGTAATGGGGATTGAACTCATATTTCTTAAGAAATTTATAGGGAAGCAGGTTCACTGTGCCTAGTTACCAATTTGTTTAATTCTAGTGAGAAATAACCCATGAACACAGCAAGTAACATCATTTGAGTTTATTATTCACAGTTGGCAGCAAGGGACAACAAAAACCTAGACTCATTGCAATGCCGAGTGTCAACCTCAGCAAAGCTGCCTGGGGAGGATGGCATCTCATCAGTGATGCCCCACTTGCGACATAGCTGAAGGACCCAAAAAAGCAGCCACCCTGGGTCTTAACCACAAGCTAACAAGACATGCTGGGAAAGAATATTAAAGAATGTCTATTTCTTGGGCAGGGGGTGGGAGGTACTGGAACAGAGTCTGAGCTGTTCTTGTTAGGCCTTCACTACCTCAGGATATTCCATTCCCAGAATATGATAGTTATTCTTGAGAACTGTAAGAAAGAAAAGGGAATGACTGGGTGGGTCCAAGGCCATAGGGAGAACAATCCTGAATTTATCTTCTAAAACTCTCCAGTGTTAGCTGGGCTGGCATGGGGTATGGAAGATAAAAAGAGGTAGAAACAACCAAGAATTTCTGGGGGCTGAAGCTAAAAACTAGTGTTTTGAACAAATTCTCCAGGTGATCATATAGGCAATAAATCTTGACATGTCTTAGACTGGTTCCCAAAGTGTGTAAATAGTGAGAAACAAGAAATAAAATTGAAAAGAGAAGGGAAATCATAGAAAATAGAGAGTTTACTTCACTCAGAGCTCCCAAATATTTAGAGTAGCCTGAAAGGATCTTTTTTAATATAATAGCAAATGTGTTTATATCTCCTCAGATAGTATAAGTGCACATTGAGTCCCAATCTCCCCTTTTGCATTCTTGAAAGAATGGAGCTGTATAAGTTCAGTGGATCAGGACAAGGTATTCTCTGAAAAATGGTAGGTAAAATACTTGAAGATGTATAGAAATTTAATTCTCTGAAAATGTTAGTGTAAACTGCAAAATACAAAATTATCAATGTCAATATCAATATCATGTATGGGGAAGGAGAGGGAGTGGGCTGGGTGCTGGTGGGGAAGCTCACCAAGTGCTATGTGCATGTATGTCACTATCACTCTGAACTTCATTATGTGTATGATTACAATGCACCAATTAAAAAAAAAGATAACAAAAACAAAAGCTGGTGTTATGAAACTCTCAGAAACCAACAGTTAGAGGTGATGATTCAAAGAAACTTCCATTTAGTTACTCTTCATACTCAGTTCTCCACTTACAGAAAGCTCTTTTCCCTCAGACTCAGCCTTCAGTGAACAAGTTGGTTAAGCCTTTTGAAACCCAGCATGCCCATTTATTCCCACAGCGTAGGCTTAGTGTCCTGACTCTTGCTTTCAGCTTCCTCTTTCACTTTATTCTTCCCTGCAGATGATCTGACCCATGACATGCTTCCTGTCTTCCAAATGAGAACCCCTGCCCCTTACCTGGAGGTCTGGTCTCAGCTGTGTCTCTAACACATTCTTACCTTTGTCGGGAAGAATTCACTAGGCTCTCTTTCTGAATCCATTCCAGGTGCTCTTGTCTGATGTTCTTATTCTTCCAACAAGCAATTATGAGTATTAACTGTGGCAGGTTCTGAGCTTAGTGCTAAAAATGAAGACATCTAATTACCAGCAGAAGTACCCAGAAGATTAATTTAACTTTGATAAGCCTCATATTCCTCATCAGCAAAACAGAGATAATAATGCCACATTGTAGGATTTAGTGAGAATTACACAAAATAATAAATGTAATGTGAACAAATCAGACTATGACACTAATAGGAGATCAAGAAGAAACCAAGGTTATTCTCAGTAATACAAAGTAAAAGTAGTGGAGATCTGTAGTTCTTGTGAATGTCTTTCAGTATTACTGAAATAATTCTAACCAAAATGCAGCCAAGTAATTGTCTTCTCTATTTAAAATTTCATTCAGCACTCAGTCCAATGTCTTATTAGATCATTTGATTACATATCTGGGTTTCTAGTCATATTTAGATTATATTTTATATAACTTTTTTTTTTTGCGGTACTGGGGATTGAACCCAGGGGCATTCTACCTCTGAGCTACACCCCCAGCCCTATTTTTTAGTCTTTATTTTGAAATAGGATCTCATTAAGTTGTGGATGGCCTCACCGAATATCTGAGGCTGGCTGTGAACCTGGGATCATCCTATCTCAGCCTCCTAAGTACTAGGATTACAAGCATGTGCCACCATGCCTGGCTTGAACTGTGACATTTTTAATCAGTCCACACACCATGCTTTGAGGTCACTCTCTGTTAGAATTAGTTGGGCATGGAAGTACACTATGCCACACTCTGGTACTATTAAATCAGTCTCTCACAGTAGAACATGAGATTGCAAACATAAAAGTTTAGCAGGGAAGTGTTAATGCACTGTTAGATATTGCCGTGTAGACCTAACTATGTGTCTAGCCATCACTCACAGAAAGGCTGGACTCCTGACACTGAAAAATAATTGGCAGAAACGAAACTAGAAAATAGAGTTTTAGATTTCTAACTCCTAACATGGCGTCCTTTCTCCCATTCCAGTTAGTCACATTGAAATTTTTGTTGGCTTTTTTTTTTTATTATTATTTAGTGGATTGTAATTATATATCAGAGTGAGATTCAGAGTGATACAAACATACATGCATGTGGCCTTTGTGGTGGGTTTCTCTCTGGGTCCCACCCCTCTTCCTCCTGATCCCCATTGATAATATTAACATTGATATAAATAACTTCATATATAAACAAAAGATTATTTGATTATTTCCATTATAAGATCTCCCCTTTCTCCTCCCACCTTTCTCCCCAAATTCCCTGCCACTATTCCACTAGCATCTGAAGTTCTCTTCATTTCCTGGTTTCTCTCTTGATTCCATATATAAGTGAAAACATACTGCCTTTCCTCTTCTGTGACTGGCTAATCTCACTTAGCATAACATTCTGGAATTCCATATACTTTTCTGAAAATGACCCAATTGTGTTCTTTTTTTATTTATGGCTGAGTAAAATTCCATTGTGTGTATATACCATGATTTGTATTTCATTCATCTGTTGAGGGATACCTAGGCTAGTTCCATACTTGAGCTATTTTGAATTGTGCTGCTATAAACACAGAAATGCATGTATTCCTACAAGAATCTGACTTCAATTCCTTTGGGAAGATCCCCAAGAGTGATAGGCGGGGTCCATGCCCAGTCTTTAAGGTACCTCCACACTAATCCCTAAAGCCGCTATACTAATTTGTTGTCTCACTAATAAAGGGACACCAAAAATCCTGAGGAATTCAGATAAGTATATCATAGTACAATATTCTACAAGTGTAAAAAACCTATGATGAACAAACTATGAAAACTTTAGATAAAGACATGGCCAGCATTACTTCTTTTATTTTTTTTTAAAATAGGTTCTAATATGACTTGGCATGACATTGATTCTTGAAATACATATTAATTAATGAAATACATGAATGAAAAAGTAGCTTCCTGCATATTCAATATTTAAAAATGTGTTGAGAAATAGACAATTCAACACACTTGAAGAGGTATCCATTACAATTGACGTATTTAAGTATGGACTGACATGTGGGTCCCCCAAATTCAGAAGTTGAACCCTTAACTTTCAGTATCATAAAACATGACAGTTTTTGGAAATATATGCAAAGAATTAAATAAAATGAGGTTCTTAATAGGTTCTAATCCAATTTGACTGGTATTTTTATAAGTATAACCCCTATATTAGAAAATATTTGAAGATTAGGATAATTTGTTTTTTGGAGATTGAACCCAGGGTATTCTACTTCTGAGCTAGACCTCTAGTCCTATTTTATTTTTGGTTTTGAACCAGGATTTCACTAAGTTGCTGAGGTTCTTGCTAAATTACTGAGGCTGGTTTTAAACCTGGGATCCTCCTCTCTGAGCCTCACGAGTAATGGTGTTACAGGCATGTGTCACCACATCTGGCTAATTCACCCTTTAATTAGTGTCTATCCATGGAGGAAAAAAAATTGAAACTGTTTGATTTGTACTTCTTTCTTAATATTCTTCATTATATTTTATGATATTTTATATTCATTGGGAACATAAGACAAAAATAACCTCAGAACTATTAGAGATGAGGTAAAATTTTTTAACCTATGAGAACAAAATTTATGAGCTCTATCAGTATCTCCTCTAACCACAACCACATACACCATGAAAAACCAACTATCTCCAGTGTTAAATATTAATTTAATTATATTTTGAGGCACAAGGACACCATTTATAAGAACTAAATACTGCAATTTTTAAACATCTTTGCCATTTTTACTTTTTAAGCCAGAGAATTACGTCTAACTGCCTCTTTTTTAAATTATATATTTGCAACTAGATATTAGTACCCAATCTAGTTTATGTTAAAATTCTTCTTAAATCAATAGAAAAACTAAATCTCTCTATAAATACTGTACAATAAATTGAAATTGGAGCTGTTTCACCAAAGGAAACCTAAGAACATAAATATTTCCTGTGGATTTATAACAAGTTAAAGAAAATAGGGAATTCCAATATTAAACATTTCCAGAAGATAAAGTCAAGGAATGAAATACTAAATACTAAATTCAGATGAAGACATTACTACCTCATTTATTAAGGAATGTATTATAAATAAAACATTAGTAAACTGACTTTAGCAGTGTGTTAATATGATCATATATTATGGCCAAGTCAGGTTTATTCAAGGAATAAAAGGCTAGTTTCATATTAGATATTTAAAATTTTTAGGTTTTTATTTTATTTTTTTTTTGTGGTACTAAGGATTGAACTCAGGGGCATTCTACCTCTGAGCTATGTCCCCAGCCCTATTTTATTTATTTTTTTTATTTTGAAAGAAGGTCTCACTAGGTTGCAGAGGGCTTCACTAAGTAGCTGAGGTTGGCCAGGAAACAGATCCTCTTATCTCAGTCTTGCAAGTACTGGGATTACAAGCATGTGTCACCATGTCTGATTAAAAATATATGCTTTCAACAAGTGCACAAAAAGTATTGAAATTCAACATACATGTATAACTTTTAAAATACCTGGTAGAAATTCAACATGGTAACACATACCAGCTAGTCTGGAGACTGATGCAGGAGAATTGTAAATTCAAAGCCAGCCCGGACAACTTAGTAGGACCTTGTTTCAAAATAAAATAGAAAGGATTAGGGGTGTAGCTCAGTGTTAGAGTAGTTTCCTAGCATGGGCAACGCCTTGGGTTCAGTCCCTACTACAAAAAAAAAAAGAAAGAGAGAGACAGAGACTGACTGGTGGAAATAGACAACAACAACAATCAAGCTAATAAAGGACATATATAAAACAAAACTGAAAAAATTATTTTTGAAGAGTGTACTTTGAAAATTGTTGTTGCTGGTTGAGGAAAGAAAGGATGTAGCTAGTATGTTTTCTTCTTAAGGAAAAAAATCATCAATATATCAATGTAATGAAGAAATAAACAAAACTTATTTCCAGATGTCATGAGTTCTAAACAATAAATACAATTCACAAATAAATAATAAAAATATACTAAGAACATTTTCTGATTATAAAATCATTATATAATTGTCAATAGAAATTGTAAATATCAGAAATCCTCAGTTAATAATGTAACCAGAGGAAAAAATAAAGATAAATTGGCAAATTAAATTTATAGTTCTTTGAATTAAATAAATGGAAAATTATGCCTTTACAGAAGACATTAAAAATTGTATTAAAAATGGAACAGGGTCTTACAAGAATAGAGATGTTAAATAATGGAATAGAGCTCAATCATACAGATGCCAATTCTCCACAATCTATCTATAGATTAAGACAATTTCATGTAATATTCTAACAGGACCTTTTTGTTGCTTTTGTGTTAACATTTTTGTATGCATGAGTGTGTATGACTGTGTGTTTGTGAGAGTCTTCTTATAGTCACTTAAAAACATATATAATGCTGGGTGTGGTGGCACACACCTGTAATCCCAGTACTTGGCAGGTTGAGACAGAAGGATCACAGGTTTGAAGCCCGCCTCAGTAGCTTAGCAAGGTTCTCAGCAACTTAGCTAGACACTGTCTCAAAATAAAATAGAGATATGGATATAGCTTGGAGGTAGAATACCACTGAGTTCAATCCCCAGTACCACACACACACAAAAAAAAATGTGAAAAAATAAGGACTAAGAAAAAACAAGATACACTATAAGAAGCAAAAATTAGGATATACTTTTTTCTGTAAATAATGAAAACATGATATAATGTCTTAATAATTGAGGCAGGATGATATAAGCATAGAGACAGAAAAGTGGTCTAAAGAATGTGGAACATACAAGCAATTTGTTCTATATGTAGAACTACAACCAAACATGTTCTAAAAACCAGTACAAAAATGATGGTAATCAATACATTTTCAGTAAATATTATTTATTTAAAGAGATTCTTATGTCACTCCATAAATAAAATAGACTTCAGTTAAAAGATAAGACTAACAAATGAACAAATGCTATAAGGAAGGAATTTGGAGATTTTATTTTCTTGTTTTAATGAGCCAATTTAAGAAAAAGATTACTTAAACTATATGGAAGAAATAAATACATTTAATAATATGAAAAACTTTTGTTTTTCAAATAGGTTTATAAAGCCCATAGTGGGGAAAAAAAGCCACAGAGAAAGGTATTTACAATAAATTCAAGCAAAAAAGCACAACTAATTCTCATTATTTGTTGTAGTGTGTTCTAAATAGTCACCCTGAATGCTGAATTATTTATTTATTTATTTATTTTTTGGCACTGCTGATTTAAATTCTAAAATATTGCTCCCAGGGGGATACACAGGGTTAGTTCTTGTAAGCTTTTGGTCACAATATTTGCATCAACTGAGCAATATAAAACCTTGTTTTATGTGTGTTTGTGTTTAATGACACTTTGTTTCATACATATGTTTGATTCATTAGCATTAACTCCTGGCCAATACCTCTATAACTCAATCCCCATCAAAGCCAATCTAATATGGGTACTCTCTGTAATGCACATCACAGCCTTCTTGCACTCAGGAACACTAGACAGCATTCCAGCCCTAAATTTAGTGGGCATTTTAAACATCAAAATCACCAAAAAAAAAAAAAGGAAAAAGAAAAACAAAACAAAAAAAACCAACAAGTTTGTAAAGATAGTACTAAATAGACCATGAAAAGAAAAGGATGTCAAGCATGAGATATGGAATAGGAGGTCAGTAAGTTGCCTTGCTCTGCCTCAGCTGAGATCGCCCACGTGCCAAGAGCAACTCAAATATTTTGCTGATTCATTCATGTGAGCTAATAAACACAAAAGTACCACATTACTGATTCTAGGGTTACAAATTAATTTTGGCAAGTAGGCAAGCTTGCCAATATGGAATCAGCAAATACTCTAGTAATTCACAAATAAAGATCAATTAGATTATTAATTGTATTATATGAAATATTTTCTACAAATTAATATAAAAAGTAAAAATCCAGTAGAAAGTTGGCAAAATATGTGCAAAACCTTGACAGAGGAGAATTATAGAAAACCAAGAAACATAAAATATGGCCAACCTCATTCATGATCAAGGAAATGTTAAATAAAAGTATAATTTGATATTCTTTCAAGATGATTATAATGAAATATGGCAAAGTCTAACAGTAAGAAATGCTTATGAGGAGGTACTGTAAGGTTGATGCAAGAATGTTACTATTGGCACTATGAATTGAAATAGCCACTTGATAAATAATTTCATAGTTTATATACTAAAATTGAACATTTTCTATCCCAAGCAACTCTCAACCAAAGTATGTTTGAGTATGTGTGTGTGTGTGTGTGTGTGTGTGTGTGTGTGTGTATGTTAATGAGTAAGTTTTTGAACATGTGCACAAAGGGTTAGGTATTAAAAACACTCAAATCATTTGCATAATAGCAAATATCTGGAAACATCCATCATCAAGGGAATTGATAAGTGAAGCCATCTTCATATGAGGAAATAGATGACAACATACAGTAGAAATAGTGGATGAATTAATTCATCAACATGATGGAATCACCATGATTAGATTTCAAAATACAATGCAGAAGGACACCTCAAGTAGTACAAGAATATACATCATTGTATCCAGTCAAGTATTCTCATAAGCTAGATAAAAATAAAAATGTATTTGGAAATGGCTAATATAAAATCCAGATGTGAGTGATAGACTAAAATATAAATGAGATGATATTTATAGGAAATTTAATATGAAGATAAAATTCGATTGTGTAGCTGATTAATATACAGATGCCTTTTGCTATATTTTATACTTTCATGTGTTTGTATAATATAAACCAAAGTAAATTTAATAAAAAATAAAATTCCCTGAGAAATTAGAACATGCCTCATCACATAAGTTTGTAGAACATTCTAAAGCTTGTGAATTATTTATCTAAAAAAACTGATAATGAAGATATTAAAAGGTATACATATGAAAATATGATGGATCTGTTTTAGATAAACTCTGTAAAGAAATAGTTTCCCATGAGAACAGAAAATGCTTTCTGTTCTGTTTTTTTTAAACAAACAACTGAACAACATTTTCAGTTAACTTCAAAAGTTAAAATATGAAAAAGTGCTTCTACATTATTATTTTCTGTTAAAATATAAAGCAGACACAATGAGTTATCATAGATTAGAAGACACCAAATAATGTTTTGTCGTGTACATTCAGCCTAGTTTGTTTCTTCCATACTCTAGTCATAGCATATTCTGAATACCAAAGTCCCATTCTCTTTGCAAGCTCTATTCTTGTATCACATTAAATTAGAATCCTTGCAGTGAGAAAAAGACACAAAGAAGATGAAGTATGGTTGTAAATACTAAGTTTATAAATTATTATATACTTTTTTTTTGCGGTATGGGGGATTGAACTCAGGGGCATTCTACCTCTGAGCTATACCCCCAGCCCTATTTTTTTATTTTTTATTTTGAAACAGGGTCTCAGCAAGTTGCGGAGTGCCTCACTAGGTTGCTGAGGCTGGCCGCGAACCTGGATCCTCTGGTCTCAGTCTCCCAAACACTGGGATTACAAGGATGCATCACCACGCCCGGCTCAAATTATTATATACTTAATAAGGTTCATATGTGAAGGCCAGACTTGTGATAGTCGAAGAATGAGTGCTAAATGATCATGATCTGCAATGTAAAGAATCAATTCAGGGATATTTCTCCAGCTTTTGGTAATAGTAAAATGATAAACAAATGCTGAGCAGTTTGGCCATCATTGAGTCTATAGCAGTTCCTTACAGGAAAATTACATATTTACATTTCTAGGTTTCATGATTAGTGCAAGCTATTATGGTATGACATATCTGAAAATTAAAAATAAAACATTAAAAATTTTTTAATCTATGGTTGAATTTGGGGCAGGGGGATAAAGTAATTTCTTAGGTGGACATAAGCTATCCAGAGGGGTGAGTTTATGGACCAGGTGATTGCCATAGAAGGCATGTGTTAATCTCTGGAGTCCTGAAAACTTTATTTTTTTTTCAGTACTGAGGATTGAACTCAGGGCATTCTACCTCTGAGCCACACCCCTAGCCCTATTTTTTATTCTTTATTTTGAAACAGGATCTCACTAAGTTGCAGAATGCCTCACTAAGTAGCTGAGGCTGGCCACAAGCCTGGATCCTCCAGTCTTAGCCTCCCAAATGCTGGGATTACAAACGTGCGCCACCACGTCCGGCTAAAAAACTTTAATTGGCCATTTTAATAAAAGAGAGAAAATTACCCATGCACAGTGGCAAATAAGACTGAAAATACCCTTCCATAACACTCTGTGAAACAGGAAAAGAGAAAAGATTGCTCTGGGAGGCAGTGGAGATACATTCTTGGCTTGTGTTTATATGAATAGTGAAGAGTGAAGAGTGCTGGGGGCTGGGAACAAGTCTTCTGTAAAACATTACTAACCTTGGACAGTCACTTTGATGTGTCTGGAGTCAGGATTCACACTACAATGTAGCCTAAATTTGTGCAGAAAACTTAGTTCTCAGCATTCCTGGTAAACCCTACATGTACAGTCAATATAACATGTACAGCCAATATAAACAGGAGTCCCTTTTGACAGATTGAGACATCTATGTTAAATCCAGGCTCCAGAAAATTTCTACAGTATGAAATTCTCCAAAAAATGCTTAGAAGAACATGATAAACACATAACATAAGATACCATGAGCAAGAATATAAAAAAATGTAGTGTGATAGTATCTAATGAATGACTATAGAATTGAAACTAGAAAAAGCCTGAACAGAAAAATAGGATATTGAATGTATATTTTTGATTGACGTGAACACTGAAAATATGAATATAAAAAAAGAAAAAAAACCACCTTATTTTTATAAAGGACCAAACTGAAAACTTAATAACACACACACACACACACACACACACACACACACACACACACACACTGCACGAAATTGAAAACAGAAACTCTAATAAATGAGCTGAGAATTGGAAGATAGGCTTTATACAGGATATTAGGATAGATATACAAAATACTGAAAATATAAAATGGACTTGAATAATAGAATCAAAATAGTAAACATGCTCTTTTTGGTGTAAGGGAGGAGAAATACTGTGTGATAGGACATATTTTTATAAAAATTATTGTGAATTTTCTAACAGTAATAGAAAACACAAACTTAGGCCAATGAAGCCTAACAAATATAAAAAATAGAAGTATAAAGCTATCCTTAGATATATTCTTGTAAAACTCATGAACATAATTTAAGAAAAAATTAAAAAAATGTAACTGGTATGTGGCATCATGTGCCTGTAATGCTAGCAATTCAGGAGGCTGAAGCAGAAGGATTCAAAGTTTGAGGACAGCCTAATAAACTTAGCAAGACTCTGTGTGAAAAATAATGTTTAAAAATGGTTGAGGATGAAGTTTAAGTGGTACAGTGTTTCTTAGCATGCACAAGACCCCTGGCTCAATCCCCAATACAAAAAACAAACAAACACACAAAACGAAAAATAAAACACAGTAGAGAAGACATAGGAGAAACCCAAAAACAAACAAGCAGGCAAATGAAAAGCACAGAACACAACTACAAAGTAGAAGAGTTTAGACTAATTTATTTGCCAGTAGAGAAATACTAAAACAAAACATTTTCAAGATTTGGAAAGTAATACTTTGAATCTCTAATTATATACTATAAAGTTATGCTTTAAGAATAATGTTCAAATAAATACTTTCCCAGATAACATTTATTGTCCTTCAACAATAAAATGTATAAAGGATTTGGAGATTTTTTTTATTGGCATATTGTGCAGAAATAATGTTTTATATGTTTTTAAAGCACATAATTATATATGTATTGTCTCATTCCATAATGTGTCAATACTTATAAATATGTATTTTTGCATAATGATAAAAATTTGCTCTAGTTCATTGCTATAGTTGCTATGTAGAAGAGTACCTAGAATAGAGTGAATTCTTAATTTTTTTTGTGACAGACTCTCCTACTATTTAAAATGAATAAATGGAACATCTAAGGATGTACTGTTATGTCTATATTCAACTATTTAGAATTAATATTTAGAATATTACAGCATGAAAGCATGAATTTGCTTATATTTCTCAAAGCAGTTAACATAATTTGTACGTCCTTGTTTTTCCTTCTAAGTTTGTAGCATCTTAGTTATTATGTGAGAAGGATTGAACAAATAAAATAGCTTCTAATAAAATATATTGAATATATCTTGAAGGATCAAATATTTAAGTATGAGGTCCATTTCTAGAATATTTATTTAACAATTATAAATGTAAACAATATTTTCAATATTTCAAAAGTCCATATTTATAT
>PVLC010008959.1:0-38078 GCA_004027655.1 Graphiurus murinus
GGTCGTACCACGCGTTCCGGTCTCTGTGGAAGGTGCCTCGAAATGCCGCCTGGCTAGGATGAGGAGTTCAGGGGTCGCTCACTTCAGCTCTGGCCGGTGGGGTGCAGAGGGTTGTTGTCTCTTTCTTAGTAGACTCCACGCCGGGGGCCGGCTCAGTGGTGGCTTCTGCCTGGCGGCGTGGCGCCGGGGCCGCGGAGACAGGCTTCTTTGCTCTCTCTGGTCGGTCTTCCGGGTTCTGCTCAGCTGTATTCCAGTTTTCGCAGCGTTTTCCACCTTTTTGTTGCTTTTTTTCTTTTTTCAGAAAACTGGATCCACGACTGCTTTGAATCGAGCTCACAGCGGCTCTTGAGACGTGTCTCACTCCGTCGCCATCTTCCCGGAAGTCCGACTTTTTTATTTAATATGAATGTCAGTCTATTTCTACTTAGATGTGTATTGAGAAATACACCCCGATAGAAATTATGATTGATTTAGGTAGTACTTTGTTTTCTTACATTAGAAACCACTCTGATAAGTTTGACTATTCTGTTGTTCATGATTATTTTGATTTTATTTTCAAAATTGTTGGTCACTTATTTTGTTGGTGATTGCATACATTAAAATTTATTCACTCTTGCATTTTATCTAAAAGGGAAAAAAATATTCAAAATAATAAAGCCATATTAAATAAAATACATCTTACTAGTAATTTTTTTTTCCTCTCATTTTTTGTGGTGCTGGAGCTTGAACTAGGGCTTTGTGCTGGCTAGGCAGTAGCTCTACCACTGAGTAATACCTCCATCCTTAAGATACATCTTAAATCCATAATTGTTTTTGTTTCTAGATTTGATACTTTTACTGAGAATCAAGAGAATTTAAGGCAGATACTAATCAGCATGCCTAGCAATATACACCCTGGCTTAAAATAATTGCTTAGAATTACGATGATATATTTATAATGTTGTATGTTTTGTTTTCAACTAGGTATGTTACCCAAAACTACAGCTTTATCCTATTTGAAAAAACAAAGAACTAAAAGGAAGTGGTGTAATATAACTATTATTTGGAATGATAAAGGAATTTTTTGCCAAAGTAGCAGTAGTAATTCCTTTGCAGCATTCTTCTGATTGTCATTTCGGTTCTCAAATATATGAAGATGATTTTCATGAAAGTATTTTAGTTTTTTTTCACAGAATAATGAAATTATTTAGATTAAAAAAAAAAAAACTTTGTAGTGTTCATTAGCACTAAGAGTTTTCAGGTAAAACTGTGTTTACCTAATTTTAGAAATTACTGAAAAAGTCAGCCTTAATTTTCTTTCTAAAATCTCTGTGTAGCTGGGTGTGGTGGCACACACTTGTAATGCCAGTACTTAGGAGACTGAGACAGGAGGATCGCAGGTTTGCAGCCAGCCTCAGCTACTTAGTGAGGCCCTCTGCAACTTAGTGAGACCCTATTTCAAAATAAAGAATAAAAAATAGGGCTGGGGGTATAACTCAGGAAGTAGGGTGTCCCTGGGTTCAACCCCCAATACTACAAAACAAAACATAAAACTCCCAAAAAAACTCTGTGTATGGCTTTAATTGTATTTGAGTCTTAATTTTTTTGTTCTGAAAATCCAGACAACTTTATGAAGAGATACCAAGGAAATTTTTAATTCAGTTTACTCTCCCTTCACAGAAGGACTTTTGTTCTACTTAACTCCTTCTTTCCATTTTATTTATAAGACTGTCCATTTCTGAAAGTCACCAGCTTCCCAACAGTTGTATATGATTTTATTCTAGTGTGTTAGGAAGTTTTTTTTGGTTTGTTTTTGTTTTGATACTGGAATTAAATTCTGGGGCATTCTACCTCTGACCTACATTCTCAGCCCTATTTTATTTTTTATTTTGAAACAGGGTCTCAGTTGTAGAGGGCCTAAGTTGTAGCGGCTGGTCTTGAACTTGAAATCCTCCTGTCCCAGCCTCTCAAGTACTGGGATTACAAATGTGTGCTACCACTCCCAGCTTGGAGATGGAGTTTTATAAATGACCAATGTGATTTTGCTGAGCTTAGTTTTGACTAATTTTTTATTTGTTAATATATTATCTTCATAGTTTAATGAAGAGTTATTGTTTGAGGTAGTTTATGTGCTTTCTTCTCTATAAAGCTCTCAATTTTTGGCATTGAATCCTATAAGTATTTGAATTGTTTCTGTCTCAATCTGTTCCTATGTGTGTTAAATGGTCTTTGGTTTTGATTAGCCAGAAAGCAGAAAGTTATTTGATATGTAGCATCAAATAGTTATTTCCAAAAAGAAGCAAGTTTTTGCTGTGAAAGTTTAGATCCATTATTCCTACTTTATTTAAAAGATACAACTCAGGAATCAGAACCAGCCAAATGGAAGAGAACCATGTCACGGTATGGGGAAGAGCATGGAGCTTCCATGCTGCCTTGGGTGGGCCACCCTCCAAACACTTGATTGTTCGGCAGCCCGGAAGCTTGTGTCTTTGAAGAGAGATAAGTAGTGAAATGTAATTTTCATTTGAAATTACAAAAAACCTTCCTAGACTTTATATTTCTTCTTTTAAATAATACTTTTTTTTTTTTTTGCAGTACTGGGGATTGAACTCGGGCATTCTACCTCCGAGCTATACCCCCAGCCCTATTTTTTATTCTTTACTTTTGAAACCGAGTCTCACTAAGTTGCGGAGTGCCTCACTAGGTAGCTGAGGCTGGCCGCCAACCCGGATCCTCCGTTCTCAGCCTCCCGAATGTTGGGATTACAAGCGTGCGCCACCACGCCCGGCTTAAATAATACTTTAAAAATCATTATAATAGGTCTGCTGTATACCTTGTGGCTGTTCATTTTTTATTTTATTTTATATTTTATAATAATTGGTACATTGTAATCATACATCTTTGTTAGGTCAAGCTGATAAAGGCATATATGCACATATTTCTCATTTAACCCCTTCCTCAATTCCCACCCCACTCCCTTGCCCTCCCTCCTTCTCGAGTTCAGTTTAGTGATTGACCTTGATATATTTGTGAAAGTACATCATGTGCATTAGGGTGTCGTTCCCCCCCCCCATCCCCTTCAGTTAAGTCATTTTCTTTGCTTATCTAGGATTTCTCCTTTTTTATCTGGAGACCCTCTTACACCCCATCTTCTCCCTAGCATCCTCATATTAGGGAGAACATATGCTTTTTTACTCTTTGTGACTGACTAATCTCACTTAACATAATGTTTTCCAGTTCCATCCATTTCCCTGCAAATAACATGATTTTGTTTTTCTTTATGGCTAAGTAAAATTCCATTGTGTACATATCCCATAGTTTTGTAATCCATTCATCTATCGATGGACATCTTGGCTGCTTCCATAGTTTGGCAATTGTGAACTGTGCAGCTATAAACATAGATACACATGCGTCGGTCTGATAGTTTGGTTTCCATTCTTTTGGGTAGATACCCAGAGGTGGTATTGCTGGATCATATGGTAGGTTCACTCCCATTCGTCTGAGGGTCCTCCATACTCTTTTCCACAGTGGTTGCACTAATTTGCAATCCCACCAGCAATGTATTAGGGTTCCCACTTCTCCACACCCTCGCCAGCAGGTGTGGTTGTTCGTGTTTTTTATGATTGCCATTCTGATTGGGGTTAGGTGAATGCTAATGATGTAGAACATTTCCTCATACATTTATTGGCCTACATTCTTTCTGAAAATCTTACATTGTTTCTAGTATTAAAGATCTGAATTCTTCTGGTAATCTCTCCATTCTGGGTTGGTGAGATCTGTTATTGAGGGGTTGTGGTAGCTCATTGTTTCCTTGCTATTTTTTTTTTTTTTTTTTTGCGGTACTGGGGATTGAACTCAGGGGCGTTCTACCTCTGATCTATACCCCAGCCCTATTTTTTATTCTTTATTTTGAAACCGAGTCTCACTAAGTTGCGGAGTGCCTCACTAGGTAGCTGAGGCTGGCCGCGAACCGAGATCCTCCGGTCTCAGCCTCCCAAATGCTGGGATTACAAGCGTGCGCTACCACGCCCGGCTTTTTCCTTGCTATTTTTCCTCCCCATGGTTCCCCTATTCTTAAATTTATATCTTTGCTTCTCTTGCAAGTTTTCCTGTCCAGTTTCTGCAGTGGGGGTTTAGAGGTGTCCGCTGGTATATACAGGGGCAGGTTGTGTTCAGTGGTAAAGGTTGGGTGAGAAGTCACAGTGATTACTGCAAAAATAGGGTAAAATAGAGGGTGTGGTCCAGTGAAATAAGAGATTGAGTGTGTTGAGGTCATATATTGTAAAGATTAGAGGTGGTGGATATACCAGGGGATTCTGGTAGTCAATGTAGAGTTTTAAGTGTGGTAGTATGAGATGGTCTTGATATGAGACAGGGAAAAAAGGAAAAAGAAAAGAGAAGAGAAAAAGTGTTGAGGAAAAGAATATAGATGGGAGAGAGGGAGAGAAGCTTGTAAAAGGGATAAGGAGGAGATTCAATAAACTAAGCAAAAATAACAAAGCAATCAATCATCCAAACAAACATAAATAAATCAAGGCAATACAAAATGAAAACGGAGTAAAAACAAATAAAACATAACATACACACACACAAAAATAAAAAAAAAACCCAAAACCAAAAAAATAACATCATCAACAACAAGAAACAAAAACAAAAACCCTGCTAGTTTGTAAGTACAGAGCTTAAATTTTCGAATGTGTCTCTGGCATTCTTATTTGCTCTGTCAATGCAGGCAGGGGGTTCCACTGATGCCTCTTCTGCTGCAAGCTTGTGTCTCTACGCTCCCCACAGGGCCTGTCTGCATCTCTCTCTACCTTTGCTGGTGGTGGAAGTGCAATGTATATGCTTGGCATTTTCCAGGGTGCCTGGAAGTTCTATGACCTGTGTGCACTGGGTTCCTCCCATACTTCTGCTCTATCCAATCGTTTGAAGGGCGGGTGACTGAGTCTGCGCTTTGTATAGGGGCCCCTGCACCCCGGTGGTACAATTTAACTTACAGATCTCTGCTGCTCTGCTACCAGTTGGAAGGATGATCTGGGGTGTCCCAGGTGTTCTTGATCACTGTTGATACTGTGGGGATATGCTGCCTGATTAGGGTGTGGAATTCTGTAGTCGCTTACTCCACTTCTGGTCGTTGGGTGCACAGGAGGTCGTTGGAGTTCTTGGTGCTAACAGATGGTGCTCTTGGTGGCTGGCAAGATGGCGTCAGTTCACAGTGCATGCCACTGCCGCATGCGCACTGGTTCCTTTTTTTCTCCCTGGGTTCTGTTCAGCTGCTTTTGTTGCTTTATTTCACTTTTTTTTTTGCTGCTTTGCTTTTCTTTCCTTCTGTCAAGATGCTGCATTTGTGGCAGTTTTGATTCAAGCTCTGTGATGCAGTTGATCGCTGCTCTGGCTCTGGAGGGAGAGGTGAGCTGGGGTGGTTCTGAGGGGGCTTATGCTGATCGTACCACTTGTTCCGGTCGCTGTGGAAGGTGTAGGGATCTGCCGCCTGGTTAGGATGCGGAGTTCTGGAGTCGCTTACTCCATGCCTGGTCACTGGGTACACTGCTGGGCGATGGCAGCCTGAGGAGAGGTGTTTCAGTCAGACGCCATCTTGGGCTCCTGTTCATTATTTTTTAATTGTCTTTTTTTTTTTTGAAATAAACTTCTCTGCTTTTTTTGAACTTATGATTCTACAGAAACGGATAAAATTTTTGTTAGTACAAATGATGGTATTATAATAAAAAGTATTGTAATAAAATGGAGGGTTGATGAAGTGTTCTTGGTTTTAAGTAACTGAAAATCCAAGGCACATTGGTTTAAAAATTAAGGGAATTGTGGGGTGTGGTGGCACAGGTCTGTAATCCCAGTACTTGGGAGGCTGAGACAGGAGGATAGCAGGTTTGAGGCCAGCACATAGTACTTTAAGAGACCCTGTTTGAAAATAAAAAGGACTGAGGGTCTAGCTCAGATGTAGGATGCCCCAGGGTTCAATCCTCAGTTCAAAAAAAAAAAAAAAAAAGATAACAGCCAGTGTTATCAAACATCCAGGTTCTTTCTTTCTTTGAGTCTCACTACTGCTGGAGTATAGACCTGGTTTTAGCACTTTTCTCTCAGGGTTATAGGGTGGTACTAGAGCAACATGCTTCCTGTTCGAGTGGGATGGGGAAGAGAAAAGTGCTGCAGTCCTCTTAAGAGAAACAAGACTTTTCACAGTACAATGCAGAACATCGTTCTTCTTTCTCGTATGTCCAGAATAAGACTCCATATCTGTTCTTTAACCATCATTGCACTGGTGGTGATGGAATTGTTGTTGTATATGGCTGTTTGAGGGAAGTATAGCTATCTGAACTAAATTAGAATTCTAAATAGAAAGACAGTATGGGTCTTTGGTAGACCACTAGCAGTCTTCACTGAAGTTGGCATTGTGGTTTATAATTTATTACTAGCATTTTTATTAAAAATTATTAGTGTTGCAGCAAAACTTTATACTGTGTTTTGCTTTTTACCTGACTTCCTTTAGGTGATACTTTCTCTATTGTGCTTTTTTGGTTAAGGGATACTGAGCTAGTGTTAACTGGAAGAGAGAAAGTGATGCATTATAAATATCTATGATTAAATTTTAAAGTTGCATATGGTCATTAAAATGCTACACCTTTCTTGGTTGTGCCATTCTTTGTTGGCTTATCCAGAGTTGTTTATATTGCTCGTTTGGCAGCCAGTATGAATCCTGGATTATCAGTTCTCCTTTTATGTGTGCCCTTATCAAATTCTCTCACGTCTCTAGGACAGATGCATTCCAGCATGCCTTTTCTGTTAGTGATGTCTGTAGAAGGTATGGTTAGGAGAATGTCTCTTATGGTCAATTTAATGCTCACTATGAGCATTAAAATTATGTGTATAACAGAGTGTAGGAACAATAAAGACACAACATGTGGCTCCCATTATCAAGGAATTGAATAGAAGAAATTAATAACAGAAGCAGGAGAGATATTACTTTTGATAAGGAGGATGGGGAGTGGAAAAGGATCAATCATGGAGGTGATAATTTGGGCTGTGTATAAGAAGATAAAGTTTTGTGAGATGGAGATTAGAAGGAGGATATTTAGGTGGAAGGAACAGTAGAACTACAGAATACAGAGGTTTTTTAGTAAAGAAGCCCCAAAGCATTTTCTTGGAGCAGAATACTTGGGGGGAATGGAGGCATGGTGGGAAATAAGGTTAGAATCATAGGTTTCAGAAAGCTTTATTGCATAATTTCAATTAGACTTTGTGGACAGTGGGAATCCTTTGAATATGTATATTTGTAAAGCAAGAAGACTTGGAAGTTGCTTTCTATCAAAACAATAACCTTAAGATTTGTAGCCTTTTGCCATAATAGGATATTTGTGGATACTCATTCATTCATTTTAACAACTATTTATTGCATACTTCCTATGTGGTAGATATCAATTTCTAGGGATACAACAATGTAGAAGACAGGTAGGATCTCTGTTTTCACAGTGCTTATATTTTAATTGGGGCTGGGAGTTAGGAAATAAGCATGTAAATAAATAGGATTATTTCAGATATTAGTAAGAGTTGTAAGAAAGATAAGAGGATGACATGACAGAGTTCTTTGGGTGGTAGTTTAGATGGTTGTTCAGGGAAGGTCTTTCTGAGGAGGTGATGTTTGCTGATTTGTTAAAGATGAGAAGGTGCCAGGCATGTGGCTATCTTGAGTAAGAGTATTCCAGGCAGAGGGAACAGTAAGTGCAGGGTCCTTGAAGTGGAAACAGAAGAACAGAAAGAAAACAAGGCAGCTGGATCAGAATGAGCAAAGGAGAGAGTGGTGGGATATGAAGTTCCACCTGGAAAGGAGTTATTTTATTCTAAGGGAAGCCATTGGAGAGTTTTGAGCCAAGGAGTAATATTATCTGGATTTATGATTTAAATGGATAGTAGTAGTTGCCATGTGACTAGACTCATGCCAGTTAGAACTTTTGCAGTTGTCTAAATGAGATGATGGTATCTTGGACTTGGACAGTAAAAGTGTTGCTGGAGATCTGTGATATGTTTTATAGGAGAACTCACAGAGTTGCATGTGGATCAACTGCTTGCACTAAAGGAAAAGGTAGAATCAAAGATAAAGCCCAAGTTTCTGACCCAAGCAATCAGATGAATAATAACAGCTAATATTTATTATTTACTATGTGTCAGACACTAAGTAATTTAAGTGGATTATCTTATTTAATCATCAACAACCTTATGAGGAATGCATTGTTATCCTTATTTTATAGATGAGAAAACGGAGGCACAGGTCCATAGCTAATAAGAGGTAGTAGTAAGATCCAAACCGTTTAATCTGGTCTTTGGGCACCCACCTCTTTTTTTGTGTTGTACTGGGGAGTGAATTGAGCTATATCCCCAGTCATTTTTATTTTTTGAGACAGGACCTTGCTAAGTTGCCCAGGCTGGCCTCAAACTTGTGGTCTCCCGCCTTAGCCTCCTTAGCTGGGATTATAGGAGTGCACCACTGTGCCCTGCCAGCACACTCTTAATAATAGGTATTCACTTGTACTGTCATTACTGAGATAGAATCACTCTGATGAGGATGATGGTGGGTGGAATGAGAACCAAGAATACTTTGCTTTGCCATATTAAGTTTGGGATAGGAGAGATTTGATGTGTTAGTTTGGAGATAGGTTAGTTATTAGAGAGGTGTTAGGACTGAAGATAGAAAATTGAATTCATCAACTTATAGATCAAACCATGGAACTAGGTGAAATTTTCTAGAAAAAATGCGTAGACAGTAAAGAGAAAAGGACCAAGGACTGATTGTTTAGGCATCTTGAAAAGTAGAGGAGGAGTGAGATAAGGAGAGTGGCCACTGAGTGGAGGAGGAGAGTGTGTTGTCAAGGAAGTCAAAAGTTTCAGAATGTTTTGAATGCGGCTGAGATAAAGGCAAAAGCCCAAATGGGGTTGGATGAGGATAAATGGGAGCATAGTTTTTTTTTTTAAAGGTTGCGTTGTTCCCAGTACTTGGGAGGCAGAAACAGAACGATCACAGGTTCAGGGCTAGCCTTAGTGACTTAGTGAGACCCTCTGCAAGCTAGCAAGATCTTGTTTCATAATAAAAAAATAAAAAGGGTTGGGGCTGGAGTTCAGCAGTAGAATGCCTCTGGGTTTAAGCCCCAGTACATTAAAAAAAAAAAAAATTGTGCTATGATGAGGAGTGAAGAAATTTGGTAGTAGTTAGCGGGGTGGGGTGGGGTGATTATAGGACTAGTGAAGGTTTATAAACATGGGGAAAAAAGATGATACAATGAGGAGAAAGAATTTGATGTAGGAGAGAGGTAACATGAACAAAGGTATTGAGTTTTGGAGCTGGCACCCCCCTCCCCCCCAAGCAAGTAGGTATATTTGTTGGTGGGAAGATAAAGTGTTCACTTTCTGAAACAAGGAAACCAGGTTAGAATGATGGTAAGTAATACAATTATTGGAAATTTAATGAGAGATGTGTTTTGTCAGGTGTCCTCCAAGCAACCCTCAGATTGGGTGATTTATTAGGACTGACAAGAGATAGCATATAGTAATACTCATGGTTAATATTCATTACAGTGAAAAACTACAAAGCAAAATTAGCAAAGAGAAAAGGCTCATGGAGTGAAATCCAGAGGAAACCAAACATATACCCTTCTGCAGTTGTGATAATATATGATGGGGATTGAGCCAGCTATAGTGGTGTGTGCCTATAATTCTAGTACTTGGGAGGTTGAGACAGGAGGGAGGGTTGCAGTTCCAGGCCAGCCTCACAACTTAGTGAGACCCAGTTTCAAAATAAAAAATAAAATAGAGCTGAGGGGTAGCTTAGAGGTAGAATGCCCCTGGGTTTAATCCTCAGTGTCTGTCTGTCTGTCTCTCTCTGCCCCCCCACACCCCCCAAAATAAAACAGAAAGAAAGAAAAGACTCCCAAGCTTGTGATGCTGCTCTTTTCTGTACTAGATGAAATAGTAACTTGTGGGAGAGACTATCCTAGGAAAGAGTGTTGAGATGGTCAGAAATGTTGTGTTCTTGTGAAATGTGTGGTTATGAATTTAATCAGCCAGCATGTTTGTGATTTTTTGCTCCAGCTATACCTAGCTGCTCTGGGGCAGTCAGAGTTGTAGTTTTAACCAGGGTGTGACAAAACAATTTGACTTGTGCAAAACTGGGGTTGGCCCTTTTCATACCAGCATGAGACAGGGAAATAGGTTGAGGTTTATTAGAATTTATCCTCAGTTTATAATCCCATGGTAGATACAAACTGACATCTCCATAGTGCAGGAATGACTGGGACTCACAAACAATATAATTTATATGTAATAAGCTGACTTTCATCAAGATATGCAGAGCATCACATTCTGGCAACCCTTCATTGTGACTTTTTATTGGCTACCATTACCTAGTTTGGTTTGGGGCCAGTTATTTCAGAGCTGTAGATGGAATCTGGGTCTCTTATTTCAGGGAGATATGAATGGAACCAGGAATGTAGATTTTTGTTTGCTTTTCACAGGTATATATGGTTATTGAGTAATTACTTAGGATGTAAAGTCCTCAAAAGAAGTGGTTTGTAACTTGATGTATGTATCCAAAAAACTTGTATGGCTTTTTCAAAGTATATGTAATTGCAACTCAACTCTTCCAGAAATTGATTCATTTAACACAGGACAGAAACAAGGGCACGTGAATTTTTGAAATGTTTCCCTGTTGATTCTAATGCATGCTTCTAATTAAGAATCATAGTACCAGACCAGTGAAGTGTGAAGGTCAGTTTACTGTGTAGACAGTTTTTTCCGCCCCCTGCCTGTTTTACACAAGAAACTAGAAGAATTTTGTCAGGTTGTGCATGTGTGTCTGGGTAGACTGGAGAACATTGTTTGGATCATATTTCTACACCTAGAGGCATATGCCGGAGAATCCCTTGGTCTCCTTGATTCAGAATTGAGTAGATTTTTAACAGTTGAGTGAACTTGGGCTTCTAGCAAGAGGAAACTCAATCAAATGTTGCTCTGAAATCTAGGCTTGGACTAATTTAGTATTTCTTTAGAAATCATAGATTGAGAAAATTGGTACATCATTTCCAGTGCTATTAATATTAAGCACAGACACTGTTCTGGAGGAAGGGGATTGGTAAGTAGAATACTGGTAACTACTTGCTGGACCTCAGGTTTAAAGTTTCCAGACTTATGGTTTACTATAAAAGTAACCAGCATTTATAACATTTTCTATGAGATGTTTTATTCTAAGTTACAAATTATTAAATTTCTGACTTGTGGCAAATTTATAAACTGAATTGCTTGAACTTCAGCTTTTCAAGGAGAATAACGTAGACTATATCAATTGTTTTAGGAAATAAAAATCCTTATATATATATATATAACATTTTTTCTTATATTTTTATAACACCTTCATGATATCTGATGTGTCAAGACAATATTTTAATTATTGTAATTCCCTATTACTGAAATAGTTTATGAATTGTTCATTGTTACTTAAAACAATCTAGTAAAGCATTTTGAAAGTAAATATAGGCCAGGTGTGGTAGTCCACACCTGTAATCCCAGTACTTGGGAGACTGAGATAGGAGGATCACAGGCTCGAGGACTGCCTCATTAAGTATGGAGACTTAGCAACCTAGTGAGACCCTGTTTCAAAACAAAAATAGGGGTAGAAGTGTAGCTGGGCAGAATGTTTCTGGGTTCAATCCTTGGTACCACACACACAATTGCACACACAAAAGTAAAATACTTGTGGCTTGAACATTTTCAATACAAACAGGATCTTAGAAACATTTGCTTATCTAATGCAGAGAGGGTGGTAAGTGAGTAAGACAAAATTGACATAGGCCATGTCAATAGGCTGTCTCATAATATTATCTACATAAAATGTAGATATTATTGCAGTAAATTATTTCTGTATTGGCACATGAAACCTGTCATTTTTATGGTGGGTTAAATACTTTGCACTTGTTTATATATGTAGAGAGTTTATATCAGACTTTTTTTTTTTTTTGTGTGTGGTAAACGTGGTACCCAGGATTGAACCCAGGGGCTTTCTGCCTCTGAGCCACAACCCCACCTATTTTATTTCTATTTTGAAACGTGGTTTCACTATGTTGGTAAGAGTCTCACTGTTTGCTGAGGCTGTCCTCAAACCTGCAATTCTCCTGTCTCAGCCTCCCAGGTACTGGGATTACAGGTGTGTGCCACCATGCCCAGCTGTATCAGACTTTCTGAGATTAATATTAACAGTCAAATGTTTGCTTACCAAGAGCTTATGAGACAAGTTTCTGTGCATCTTTTTAGGAACACATTACTGTATCAGTAATATATATATATATATATATATATATATATATATATATGTAATATATATAATATCAATAATATATATATGTAATATATATAATATCAGCTATATATATATGTATATAAAATGCTCCTTAGAACACTGGTAATGAAAATTTTTTTTTTTTGCGGTACTAGGGATTGAACTCAGGGGCATTCTACCTCCGAGCTACACCCCCAGCCCTATTTTTTATTCTTTATTTTGAAACCAGGTCTCACTAAGTTGTGGAGTGCCTCACTAGGTAGCTGAGGCTGGCCTCGAACCCTGACCCTCCGGTCTCAGCCTCCCAAATGCTGGGATTACAAGCGTGCGCCACCATGCCCAGCTTGGTAATGAAATCTTTAACTTGTAGGGAAGATTAAATAAACTGGTAGAATTTTCCCAATCTAAAGTTTTTCCTACTAAGAATTTTTAAAGATACTATCTTAAAAATTATGGTAACATAACAAAATGTATCATTTTAAACATTTTTAAGTGTATAATTCAGTGACATCAAGTACATTGACACTGTTGTGCCACCATCTTCTCCATCCATCCCAGAATTTTTTTTTTTTTTTCGGTACTGGGGATTGAACCCAGGGGCATTCTACCTCGGAGCTACACCCCCAATCCTATTTTTTTTTTTTTTTCGGTACTGGGGATTGAACTCAGGGGCATTCTACCTCCGAGCTACACCCTCAGCCCTATTTTTTATTCTTTATTTTGAAACCAAGTCTCACTAAGTTGTGGAGTGCCTCACTAGATAGTTGAGGCTGGCTGCGAACCCGGATCCTCCGGTCTCAGCCTCCCGAATGCTGGGATTACAAGCGTGCGCCGCCACGCCCGGCCCTATTTTTTTATTCTTCATTTTGAAACAGGGTCTCACTATGTTGCGGAGGTCCTCACTAAGTAGCTGAGGCTGGCTGCAAACCCAGATCCTCCTGTCTCAACCTCCCAAGTACTGGGATTACAAGCATGCACCGGGCTCCAGAATTTTTTTTATTTTGCAAAATTGAAACCCATCAAAAATAACTACCCATTACCTCCCCTTCTCACCTTGTCCCCTGACAACTATGTGTGAATTTGACTACCCTTAATATGAGAGGAATCATAATTTTTTTCCTTTACTACTAGCAAAAAGTGAAGTAGAGCTGTGTCTTTCTGCTGTTTGTGTTTTATTTCTAAGCAGAGGGATACTAATTTAAATACTTTTACCAGCAATTTGTTATCTTCATTTAAAAAATAAGTGATGTTAAGAAAGATCTTAGATAACTGCAGATAATACCAGAGAGCCTATTGTTGCTGCTTGCTGTGCTCTGCCTGTGGTTTGATTGTCTTCCAAGGCTTCCTGTGTTGAAAGTTAATTCCCATTGTGAGATTGTGAGAGTGGAAACTGTGGTGTTTTGAGGTGGGGCTTTTGGGAAGTAATTAGGAGATAAGGTTATTAGGGTGGAGCCTCCATGACTGAATCCTGGTGACTTTCTAAGAAGAGGGAGAGAGACCCGACAGACATATCCATGTGTGCCCAGTCTCTTGACATGTGATTCTTTGTGCTGCTTGGGGGCAAGAAGGCCATCATCAGATGAGGCACATGGACCTTGCATATCCAGAACTGCTAGCCAAAATAAACACATTTTCTTTATAAAGTATTCTGCGTCAGATGTTTTCTTATAGTAACAAAACCAGTTTAAGACATTGCAGTATATGATAGAGAAATTCTGCCTTTTTCAGTTAGCTGCCATAAAAATGCTCATATTGGAGCCGGGCGTGGTGGCGCACGCTTGTAATCCCAGTGTTCGGGAGGCTGAGACCAGAGGATCCGGGTTCGCGGCCAGCCTCAGTTACCTAGTGAGGCACTCTGCAACTTAGTGAGACTCGGTTTCAAAATAAAGATTAAAAAATAGGGCTGGGGGTATAGCTCAGAGGTAGAATGCCCCTGAGTTCAATCCCCAGTACCACAAAAAAAAAAAAAAAAAAATGCTCATATTGTATGTGTATGGTAGTAAACACTGGAAGTGATTCTGTTATTTGCTGTACAGATATTTTAGAGTGGTATGTAAACAGCTGCTTGTTTAATTTTAGTTTAAACTCCTGGGAAGTAATGAAATCACCTTTTAACAGTGTGGATAGGAGCCATAAAAATAATCCTTAAACCGGTTGTGGTGGTGCACGCTTGTAATCCCAGTAGTTGGGAGGCTGAGACAGGAGGATCACAGGTTCACAGCCAGCCTCAGTTACTTAGTGAGGCCCTCCACAACTTAGTGAGACCCTGTCTGAAAGTAAAAAATAAAAAATAGGGCTGTGTGTGGGGGGTGTTGCTCAGAGGTAGAATGCCCCTGGGTTCAATCCCCAGTATTACAAACAAAACAAAACAAAAATCTTTAATCTCTATTCTCACTCTCATAACATTAATTTTGCCTTGTCGGTGTATTTATTCATTCACTCTAAATTTGTCTTTTTAATCATCAGAACTCTTTCCTGCCTGACTAGTTTTCTGAGGAGCTTTGGAGTTTCTCTGGCTGGGTGAGAGAGGCTGATGGATAGGACTGGGAACCTACCTACCTTTACTTGGTTCTGGGTAAAACCAGAGTAACCAATTGGAAAACATATTTCTGATGGTTAAACGCTCCTCCTCCTCCTCCTCCTCCAAAGCATTAAAGGGGTTTGGATAGGACACCAGACTGATTTTCATATTTTGGTTTGGACTAGATTTTCATATAGCTCAGCATTCTTCAGACTTGCACAGGTCATGGTGTTAGCAGAGATGGAGGACTGGAATTTGGGAAAAATGTAGTCAGGAGAGAGGCAGTAGATCTGGCCTGGTTATCTAGGCTATGGAACAGGCACTAGACAGCTGCTGGTGGAGTCTTGGCCATACTATGAGCAAGTCTGTCCCAAGAAACCTCAGAGGCATAGTCCCTGACAGGCAGTTCTGACTTTCTGAGGTGCTGTGCTAGACCCCTGGCTAGTAAACTCACCTTAGGGTTAGGAAAAGAGGGGCAGGCCAAGAAAAATTTCCAGGCAAAATAAACACTCCTTACACACTGCAAATGCTCTGTATTAGGAAACAAAGCCCTCCTGGCATGGAGTCTATTTTGAAGGTAGAATCATTTGTTTGTATCATAGAGTCAGTTAAAATGAGATTAAAATATAAAGTGACAGTTTCATTTTTAAAAGGTCTACTAAACCGGGCATGGTGGCCTATGCTTGTAATCCCAGTACTTGGAAGGCTGAGACAGGAAGATTGCAGGTTCAAAGCCAGCCTCAGCAATTTAATGATACCATGTTTCAAAATAAAAAATAAAGTTGGGCTGGGGGAGTAGCTCAGAGGTAGAATGCCCCTGAGTTCAATCCCTAGTACCACAAAAACAAAAACAAAACAAAAAAAGTCTACTAAAGGTCAGGAGATAATCTAGCATAGTAGTGTCCAAAGTAGGATATCTGTTTATATGGTGCCTAAAGGGTTCCCAAGGGAAATGTGGGTATCTAAAGATGTAAGGGAATTGATTTCTAGACCTTCCATCTCCTTAAATACTCTTTTCTAAAATCAGTCTGTTTGAGCACACTTGTCAGTCTTTTGATTTTTCCTTTTCACTTCCAATTCAGAATTGCCCATCTCCTACTTTATAAAATAAGACATTTCTCATCCATCTCAAATCTTGCTATGGTATCTTGCCTTGAGTTGTAAAAATTTAGGTGCAATTTTGTTGCCCCTGGGAAGGCAAAACAAGAAGAGGTTCTGTAAAGAGTATTGAAGTAGGTATTTTATTTCACTAGCTTACAGACTAGTGACAAAGGCTAATTTTGTTTAATCTCTTAACTTAAATTTTTCTTTTTCTTTATCACTTTTGAGTTTTTTAATCCTTTGAACTATTTTTTGGAATGTGGACATTCTCCAGTTTAGTAATTTTCTGTTTTATTAATATTACTCTCATCTGTTATTTCTTTCACTTTCACTTTTTTCCATTTTTAAAGTTTTGTGGTTAGCTTAGCTCATCAATCGTCAATCGTTAGCATTTTTTTTGTTGTTGTTGTGTTTTTGGTGTGGTGCGAAGTTTGAACCCAGTGGCATTCTACCTTTGAGCTACACTCTCAGCCTTATTTTTAAATTTTTTATTTGGAAACAAGATCTCACTAAGTTGTTGAGAGCCTTGCTAAGTTGCCGAAGCTGGCTTTGAATCTGCGATCCTTGTGTCTCAGCCTCCTAAGTACTGGGATTTCAGGCATGCACTATCATACCTGGGTCTAATATAAGTTTAAAGGGTTTATGTCTAAGTGCCACCTTAGATCATCCACACATTTTGCTATGTTTTCTTTTCATTATCATTCCATTTTAAATGCTTTCTACTTTTCTATGTTCTTTTTTGACTTGTGAGCAAAAAAGGTATTAGTTTAAGATTTCTAACTTATTTGCATCACACTGTCTAGTATTTGTTTATAAGTGTTCTATTTGTGGTGGCGCACGCTTGTAATCCCAGGATTCGGGAGGCTGAGACTGGAGGATCCGGGTTCGCGGCCAGCCTCAGCTACCTAGTGAGACACTCCGCAACTTAGTGAGACTCGGTTTCAAAATAAAGAATAAGAAAATAGGGCTGGGGATATAGCTCGGAGGTAGAATGCCCCTGGGTTCAATCCCCAGTACCGAAAAAAAAAAAGTGTTCTATTTGGCTTCCAAAATTATGTTTATTGTACAGTTGTTATATTGCATCTTTGTTCTCCACATCCAACTTGTTAGGTTCTTCAGAATTTTTGAATGGTGCCTTTTATCTAATGACAGTCATTATCTATAGTGAGACATTTTAAATTTTCTTTTTTGTCCTCATATTAATATGAATAATAAACCTATGTTTTTTTTTTTAACCTGGTTTATCTTTTTTCATCCTTTTACTTATTTCTATATCCTTGAGATTGGATGGCTTTTGGAAACAGCATATAACTGGATTTTTATCCCTCAGTGTAAAATCTTTGTATTTTAACTGGCTCTTATAGGGTTTATTTTGATGTATTTCTGCCATTTTAGAAAACATTTTCTATGTTTAGCTTTCCATATGTTCTCACTGTCTTTTGGATTAATTCAGTATCCTTGCCAGATTGTTTTCTCTCTACTTGTTTGGATGACATACACTTCATTTCTCTTCCTTTAGCTCTCAGTCAGTTGAAACTTCCACATAGGCTGGGCATGGTGGTGCACACTTGTAATCCCAGTACTTGGGAGGCTGAGACAGGAGGATCGCAGGTTCATGGCCAGTCTCAGCAGTTCAGTAAGGCCCTGAAACCCTGTTTCAAAATAAAGAGTAAAAAATAGGGCTGAGGCTATAGCTCAGAGGTAGACTGCCCCGGATTCAATCCCCAGTACTGCAAAATGTACCTTATAAAAGTAAAGTTAATCAGTGTCTTTGTTCCTCTCGAGGATCCTCTCCTGTGATTCCTAGTCTCTGTTTCTTCTAATTGGGAGGAAGAGAATCTGATTGGGAAAGCATGGGTCAAGTGTCCATTTTTCATCATAGCTGTTGTAAGGTGTGGGAGAAGGGGAAACTATTAGTAGAGATATAGCCATTGGGGCCTTATTTCTTACATTCCTCCTCCCCCATCCTCTCACTGTATTTTGTGGATTTTGATAAGCCATTTCAGGAGGTACAAACTATAGAATTGCTCTAAGCTCAAGTATATCTTATTCTATAGTCTTTCTGTAAGACTTTTCCTTACAGATTAACAGAATGGAAGAGATCTTCCCCTCCTTCCCACCTCCCTTTTCTTTCTATTTTCCCTCTTTCCAGCAACACCCTCCCTTTCCAAAAAACAAAACAACAACAAAACCTGGTCATCTTTTAGTGACTAAGCTGTTCCAGAAGTGTTAGGTGACTTTTGTCTTTGTCCTTTTGATTTCTCTCCTTTTCCATTAGTGCTTGCCTGTTTGAGAATTCCTAGGGAAATGAAGAAGTGCAATCATTATTCCACAGTTGGAATGGACTGTGTCCCAACATTTAATAGGAATTCAGGACCATGGACAGATACAAATGCATTACCTGTCTGAATCTTACATCTAAACTTTTCAAGGGTCTAAGACATTCTTCTGAAGTCTCTGATCATCATTCTTTTCATTGCAAGTTGTACCTCTTCCCATTTTTATCAGTCATTTATAGTCAGGTCTTGACTCTTTGAAGTTTTCATCTCATGTAATTATAAAATACTTACCTTTGAGTTTGTAAGTAGTTTAGACTCCATATAAAAAACCTGAGAATTAAATAGGTTAAGTAACTTATCCAGTGTTACAGACCTAGTCAATGACAGAACCAGGTTTTAAACTCATTTTTTTCTGACTCTGATGCCAGATCTCTTAGTTATTTGATAGACATGATTTATGTAAAAAGCAAAAATACTTTTAAATGTATTTTAAAATCAATTTATATTTATTTTAAAAATTACTACATACTTGTCCCATTTCCTATTAAAATGTTCATTTTTCATATTATATTGCAAGAGTTGTTTGAGATTTAGGGATGGAAATCTTCTGACCATCATAGATTTATAGATATTTTCTCTGTAATTTTTTCTTTTAAGCTTACTTCGAGTACCTTTAAAAGTATAAGCTTAATATAAAACAAAAATTTAACTTTTATTTAGTTAAATCTTACCATTTTGCTTAGGGTTTTTGCTTTTGGCATCCTGATTAGAAGTCCTTCTCCATATCAGAATATAAAAATATCCTATTCTGATAACATCTATGGTATACATAGCTTGTTAAGATAATCTAGCTGTATTTGAACTGATAATTTTATAACACCTTAAAGAAAAACAACTAATAAGACCCTTCATATTTCTATTTTTAAACATTTTCTTGGCTCTTCTCCTACATTTATTCTTACAGATGACCTTAGAATTATTTTGTAAAATTTACTTTTCTTCTCCAAAATTTCATTACGCAGATTTTTTTAAAAAGATAAACTAAGAGACCAAACTTATTTTTTACACTTTTCTCATAGTGTAAAAACACCAATTTAATAGTGTTCTGACCAGCTAGGTGGAAGTAAATGTAATAAATAGTGTCTATATTTATTTTCTTTTTCTTTGAGACTTATTTCCCATGAAACTACTATGTAAAATTCCCTTTAAAACCTGGTGTGTGTGTGTGTGTGTAGTACTGGAGATTGAACCCAGGGGTATTCTCCCTCTGAGCTACACCCCCAGCCTTGTTTTTTATTCTTTATTTTGAAACAAGGTCTCACTAGGTTGCAGAGGGCCTCATTAAGTAGCTGAGGCTGGCGGCTAATCTGCGATCCTCCTGTCTCAGTCTCCCAAATACTGGGATCACAAGCATATGCTACCACGCCCGCCTGTTTGTTGTTTTAAAGATTATTAATAATGTTGATTATTAATTGTGTTGATATCTGAAAGATGGGTGACAAAATTAAATTATTACCATGGGAAGATTGACTAGACCAGAATATTTACCATTACTAGGACAGTGGCTGGTACTGAATAGGTACTCTATCAAGAGGTGAATAGGGCCGGGCGTGGTGGCACACGCTTGTAATCCCAGCATTCGGGAGGCTGAGACCGGAGAATCCGGGTTTGTGGCCAGCCTCAGCTACTTAGTGAGGCATTCCACAACTTAGTGAGACCCGGTTTCAAAATAAAGAATAAAAAATAGGGCTGGGGGTGTAGCTCGGAGGTAGAATGTCCCTGAGTTCAATCCCCAGTACCGCAAAAAAAAAAAAAAAAAAAAAAAAAAAAAGAGGTGAATAGGCTCTAACTTGGGAGTTAGTGTTTAACAGTCACAGAATTTCTGTTTAGGGTACTGAAATTTTAGAAGTAGTGATGTTTGCACAACATTATGAATGTAATTAATGCTACTGATGTATACTTTAAGGTCAAAATGTCATGTTACTTACATTTATCATAAAATTAAAAAAACTAAACAACTCATTGACTTAGATATGTTATTATTAAACCATTTTGCAAATAAGGTTAAGAAGAGTTATATAACTGGTATGATTTTATGTACATGAACATAGGTCTGTTGGACCGACCCCAGATTCTATATATATATATTGTAGTAATTTGTGCATTGTAAGCATACATCTTTGTTAGGTACAAATTGTTAACGACATATTTGCACACATTTCTCATATGACCCCTTCCCCAATTCCCACTCCGCTCCCTCACCCTCCCTCCCTCTCAGGTTCAGTTTACTGAGTGACCTTGATATAGTTGTGAAAGTACATCATGTGCCTTAGGGTGTCCCCCCCTCCCCATCCATCCCCTTCGATTAAATCAACTTCTTTGCTTATCGAGGGTCTCTCCTTTTCATCTGGAGACCCTCCTATGCCCATCCTCTCCCTAGCATCCGCATATTAGGGAGAACATATGCTTCTTTACTATTTGTGACTGGCTAATCTCACTTAATATAATGTTTTCCAGTTCCATCCATTTCCCTGCAAATAACATGATTTTGTTCTTTATGGTTGAGTAAAATTTCATTGTGTACATATCCCATAGTTTTGTAATCCATTCATCTGTTGATGGACATCTTGGCTGCTTCCATAGTTTGGCTATTGTGAATTGTGCAGCTATAAACATAGATACACATGCGTCGGTCTGATAGTTTGGTTTCCATTCTTTTGGGTAGATACCCAGAAGTGGTATTGCTGGATCATATGGTAGGTTCACTCCCATTCATCTGAGGGTCCTCCATACTGTTTTCCACAGTGTTTGCACTAATTTGCAATCCCACCAACAATGTATTAGGGTTCCCACTTCTCCACACCCTCGCCAGCAGGTGTTGTTGTTCGTGTTTTTTATGATTGCCATTCTGATTGGAGTTAGGTGAAACCCAGGTTCTATATTTTTAACTATGTGATCTCTATTTTCAGTGACAAAATTGGAATTTTTCTTTCCTAGTCTATCTTTCCATTCTCTTTCACAAAAGTTATCACTGATTGGTTGTTCAACTGTCTGGTATTGTATCTTGTCAGGCCCTTTTCCTCTGCATTCACTTAAGGGTACATATACATAAAAGTTTGTACATAAGTTTTCCTTTACATAAATGTATATACATTTTTCTTTATATAAATGTTCTGTGACTCATTTTTTTCCCTGTGGTACTGAAGATTGAACCCAGGGGCATTCTACCTGTGAGCTACACCCCTAGCTCTATTTTACTTTTTATTTTGAAACAAATTTTGCTAAATTGCTGAGGCTGGCCTCAAACCTGCAACCCTCCTCTCTCAGCCTCCCAAATACTGATTACTGGTGAGTGCCACCATGCTTGGCTGTGTGATTCTTTTTTTTTTTTTTTTAACCTAACAATATGTTTTAGAATGTTTCCCTGTTAATTCATATAGGTCTACTTCTTTATGTTTATTGGTGAATGTGTTTCATGATATGGATATATATGGATGTTTCATGGCATGGATGTCCCATAACTTATATACTATTTCTTTACTTTCTAGGTACTTTCCAGTTTTTTGTCCTATTGTACAGTGTTGTAGGGCTTATCCATGTATTTTTGTATACTACTCAAGAGTTAAGTGCTCAGAAGTGAAATTTTTGGGCAAAAAGAATTCATATTTAAATATTTAAAGTTACTCTAATATTTCTTTCCCCTAAAATGTACCAGCTTAAAGTCCCAACAATAGTATATGAAAGTTTGTGTTTCCAGGATCAGAATATTGTCAGTCTTTTTTGCCTATCCCATGGTCAGTAATTGGTATTTATTATTTTAATATGTAAATATCTGATTTACTTCCAGGGCTCAGACTTTTTTTTTAAATTGCCAAAACTCATTTTTCTTACAGTCCTTTTTTGATTGGTTTAAAATTAGATGTTCTGTGTTTTGATTTTTGTTAAAATACTTGTGGCAAGCATTTTTCTGGTGTTTTCATTGTTTGTTATCTTTTACCATACAGAAGGCCTAAGTTTTTATGTAGGTAAATCTTTTTTCTTTTATGGTTTCTGGCCATACAACTGGCTAGGAAAACCTTTTCCATCTCAGTATATTCCATTATTTTCTCCTAATAATACTATAGGTTTAAAAAAAAACATTTGTTTCAGCTGGGTGTGGTGGTGCATGCTTGTAATCCCAGTGTTTGGGATGCTGAGATAGGAGGATCACAGGTTCAAGGACAGCCTCAGCAAGTAGTGAGACTCTCATCAACCTAGTGAGACCCTGTTTCCAAATATGAAATAAAATTGGACTGGGGGTGTAGTTCGAAGGTAGAATGCCTCTGAGTTCAATCCCCAGTACCACAACAAAACAAAAACAAAAAACATTGTTTATTTAATTATGATGTTACTTTTTGAGGCATTCTACCTCCAAACTACATCCTCAGCCCTTTATTTTATTCTTTATTTTTGAAACAGGGTCTCACTGAGTCGTGGAGGGCCTTGCTAAGTAGCTGAGGCTGGCGATGAACCTGTGATTCTCCTGTTTCAGCCTCTCAAGTACTGGGATTACAAGTGTGTGCCACCATGCCTGGCCAGAATTAACATATTTAAATGTCCATACTACTCAAAGCAATATTCAGTGCAGTTCCCATGAAATGGCAATTTTTACAGAAACAAATGTAAAATTTATAATGGACTACAAAATACTTCAAATAGCCAGAGCAATTCTAAGAAAAAAAATAAAGCTGGAGGCATCATAATACCTGACCATTTGTTTCTTTAATTATGATGTTATTTTTCGAGGCATTCTACCTCCAAGCTATACCCCCAGCCCTATTTTTTATTCTATATTTTGAAACAGGTTGTCTCTAAAGTTGTGGACTGACTCACTAAGTAGTTGAGGCTGGCTGTGAACCTGCAATCCTTCTGTCTCAGCCTCCAAGTACTGGGATTACAAGCGTGTGCTACTAAGCCCAGCTCAGCCAACTGTTTTTTTTTTTTTTTTTTGACAAATGTTCCAAGAATACATTGAGATAGAATGGTTTCTTCAATAAATAGTGCTGGAAAAATTAGATAGCATGCAGAAGAATGAAACCATTTCTATCCATTATCTCATATATATATATATCAACTCAAACTGTCCTAAATATATCTGAAACTATGAAACTACTAGAAGAAAATATAGGGGAAACACTTTTAGACATTGGTATGGAAAAAGAGTTTTTGGATAAGACTGAAAAAGCACAGGCAACAAAAAGTTATGATGTACAAATGGGATTATATCAAGCTAAGGAGCTTCTGCACGTCAAAGAAACAAAGTAAAGAGACAACCAGCAGAATATGAGAAAATATTTGCAAACCATTCATCTGACAAGGGATTGACATCCAGATACACTAGAAACTCAATGCAAAAATCTCACAAATAATCTGATTTTTAAAATGGGTAAATGATCTGAATAGACGTTTCTCAAGATATACAAGTGGCCAGCAAGTACACGAAAAAAAATATCCAACATCACCAATCATCAGACAAATGCAAATCAGAATCACAGTGAGATAAGACATCTCACCCCAGTTAGAATGGTTGGTATCAAAAAGACAGAAATGTTGGAGGAGGTTCAAATACATAGGAACTCTTATATACTGTTGGTGGGAATGTACATTATGAGAAACTGGATTTCATCCCAAAACTAAAAATAGAGCTACCATATGATCCAGCAACCCCACTGCTGGGAATGTCTTCAAAGGAAATGAAATCAGTATGTTGAAGAGATAGCTGCGCTTTAGTATATATTGCAGCTCTGTTCACAGTACCCAAGATATGTAATCAACCTAGGTTTCTGTTGATGGATGAATGGGTAAAGAAAATGTGGTATATGAATTGGACTATTCAGCCATTAAAAATGATATTGCATAATTTGTGACAACATGGATGAAACATGTTAAGCGAAATATGGTAGATAAAGACAAATACTGCATGTTCTCCCTCATATTAGGAAGCTAAAGAAGTTACCTCATTGAAGTGGAGAGTAGAATAGTGGTCAGTAGAGGATAGGAAGGGTGGGGGGACAGGAGGATACATAGAAGTTGGATAAAGGCATATAAAGTAGATAAGAGGAATAACTTCTAGTGTTCTGTAGCAGAGTGTCATTACCATGGGTAGAGGCTGTAGAGAGTAGGGGAAGGGAAGTTTAGGTGAGTGAATTCAAAGTTACAGTTAAGAGGAATAAATTATGACTTTCTATTGCATAGCAGGGTGACTACAGTCTTTAATGTATTGTATACTTCAAACAGAAGAGAGGATTTTGAATGTTTCACTATAAAGATAAGTGGTATGATGAACACTAGACACAGTGTTTGGCATGCATTACATACTTAATACATTCTATTTGTGTGAATGGTCTGATGTTCTTTGTGCTCTATCTTTTTTGTTGTTATTTTGGTACTGGGGATTAAACCCTGGACATTTTACCTCTGAGCTACACCTCCAGTCCCCCTGTTTTTATTTTTATTTTTGAAAGAAGGTCTTGCTAAATTGCTGAGGCTGGTCTCAAACCTATGATCCTCCTCTCAGCCTACCAAATACTGGGATTACAGGTATGTGCCACCACTCCTGCTGTGCTATATCTTTTTTTGCATGGAGAACTGCCTATCAGTAGGTATAGATAATCATTAAGAGGTGTTTATTATCTTTAATCTGATTGTATCTTTGTGAATTGCATATATGATGGGTAATATAGACCAGGTTATAAATTTATAAAATGATCAAGAACCAGCAAATATTTAAATATCAACATAAAACATTAAAATATATCATAGTATTCTTTTTTTCTTCCACAGATCTTATAATAGATTATCTCATCTAAGTTTTAAGAGAGCATTGGATTCCCAAAATGACTTTTAGTTTTTTAGAATTATATATTATGTTATATCTATATGAGTTACTGATTGGAACTGAATTGGATACCAGTAGGGATATCATTCATGATTTTTTTGTGTGTTACTCAACAGTAAGTGTGAATCCCAGTTGAAGATTATATAAATAAATTCTATTGTTTTATTAAGTGCATAAATTAAGTATTTTCTTAGTGGGAACAGACTTTATCTGATATATTAGATTGACTAACTTTCATTTTCAATTTTATAATATTCTTTTATTGACATTTAAAATTTTACTTTTAGCCGGGCTTGGTGGCGCACGCTTGTAATCCCAGCATTCGGGAGGCTGAGGCCGGAGGATCCGGGTTTACGGCCAGCCTCAGCTACCTAGTGAGGCACTCCGCAACTTAGTGAGACTCAGTTTCAAAATAAAGAATAAAAAATAGGGTTTGGGGGTATAGCTCAGAGGTAGAACGCCCCTGAGTTCAACCGCAAAAAATAAAAAAATAAAAAAAAAATAAAATTTTACTTTTATTATGCCTCTCCAACAGCTTTAAGCCAGTATTTCTGCTCTTTCTGATCTCTGACCAAAGACAGTATCCTAGATGGTCTGTATTTGAATCTTAGTTCCTTTGAGTATTTAAGGGCCAGCAAAATTTTGAAAAATTAGGTAAAAAACAGTAAAAAGAATTGACTAAGTCATATAACTTAAAATCCTTTTTCTTTCATCTAAAACAAAGCTAATCTAATAGTCATCCCTATCCTTTATATTGTTATGAGACTTGGACAAGTTAGTGTATGGAAAACAGAATTTAGCACATATAAGTTTTTAGAAATTGCTTTATTATTACTGTTATTGTTCTGTGCTGGTTTAAAAATTACTTGTGTTGATTTTCAAATGTTATTTTGTATTTTAGTCTAATTTCCCTCAGGTTCTTTAAAAGTAGAGATAGAGTAAGGATTGTGTCTATGCCTTTTTTTTTCTTCCCCTTTTAGTTCTTCATACAGGATAGAAAAAGTTTGAGGAATATAAAATGCTGAGTTTGTTAAGTAGACTATTAAATCTGAAAACGATGAGCCCTGTTTTGGTGGCCCAATTAAGGTAGAAAAGTGCCACAAACATGTATAGTTTCTTTTTATAAATGGCAAGATAAATTATTAATTAATGCTAAACTAGGCAACATTTCCATAGAAGATTATTTGCTGTAGGATAGAATTACATTGTGAATTTGTGCTTAATATTTGTAACAGTATGTGGTTGGCTGTATGTAATAGAACACCCAACTAACAGTGTCTTCAAATACTATGACATTTATTACTAAACAAGAAGTGTTGAGGCAGGCAATCCCAGGGTTGGTTCTCTGGCTCAATAATGCCAGTGTTGGATTGGAAGTTCTCTTTTCTTCTGTGGGTGGCAAGACAGCTGGCTCACAGAAGAGCATATCAGTATTGTAACATTTTGCAATAAAGTCTCTTTGGAAAGAGCCTGTCCTTGTTCTTATTCATTAGGGAGAAAACTCAGGAGCCTTGAGGGCTTTTTTATGGTTGGTTCACATGATACAAAGCAAGTTTCACATGTATGCTTGACCTAACAGTGGAAAAGGGGAAAGTGATTGCTTCCAATTATAACTCATTGTCTGGGACAAAATAAATTGTCACTACCCTAAAGTCTGGGGTTTATAAAGATAAAGGGAAGAATAATTGTTAGGAAACTAACTTCTAGACCGCACACTGTGATTTTTGTTTATTTGAAAATGACTTAAAAGCAGGGTGTGGTGGCGCATGCTTGTAATCTGAGTACTTGAGAGGCTGAGACTGGAGGATCACAGGTATGTGGCCAGCCTCAGCAAGCTAGGTTCTCTGCAACTTAGATCCTGTTTCAAAATAAAACATAAAATAGGGTTGATGGTATAGTTCAGAGGTAGAATGCCCCTGAGTTCAACCTCCAGTAACACACACACACACACACACACACACACACACACACACACACACACACACAGATTTATAAACTGGGCAGAGTGGTACATGCCTGTAATTTCAGTACTTGGGAGTCTGAGGCAGGAAGAGCGCCAGTTTGAGGACAGCCTCAACAATGTATTGAGGCCCTGTTTTAAAATAAAAAATAAAAGGACTGGTGGTATACCTTGGAGGTAGAAATGCTCCTGGATTCAATCCATAGTACCTAAACAGAATTAAAACAAAAACAAAAACAAAACCCAAAAATGACTTACCACAGTACTTGGAAGGCTGAGACCAGAGGATCTGGTTTCGTGGCCAGCCTCAGCTACTTAGTGAGGCCCTCCACAACTTAGACCCTGTTTCAAAATAAAGAATAAAAAATAGGACTAAGGGTGTATCTCGGAGGTAGAATACCCTGAGTTCAATCCCCAGTACTGTAAAAACAAACAAACAAAAAAACAAAAATGATTTACAAAGTTAACAGGGTTTAAAATAATAAACCAAACAGACCTAATCTGTTGAATTGATGAGAAATATTTTTTCCACTGTTTAAGAGAGATGTAATTTTTGTTGAGATGCTACTTCAGCTTTTTGTTTGTGTATTTTTGAGGTGCTGGGATGGAACCTAGAGCCTTGCACATTCTAGGCAGGCATTCTTACACTGAGCTACACTTCAGTCAAATGAGGCATTTTCTTATGTAATTTTAGCATAAAATTACAGTGTTAATATGATTTTAGTAAGTACTCTTTTCTCATTGCTCCTGATTTCTCTTCTCTATTTCTCTTATGCATGGATTAGTCTTTCCCTTCATTGGTTTTTGATTCTCATGTTACTCCACTGCAGATTAGTATCAGCAGCCATGGTGGACAGACATTAACAGCAAGGATAAGGGGGAGAAAGAATGGTAGAATGGAAACCATTGGAGAAATTCAAGGGGAAAGGGAAGAAAGACAGGGTGAAGGGAAGGTTAAAAATCTCTTGCTCCTATCTATACTTTCTTTCTGTTCAGACTCTTGCTTTACTTCTTCAGACTCTTTCTTCTTCTTTTCTTCTCACAAATGCCTCCTCTTTCCCACTCTCATTTCCTATTGGACACTGTAGGTTTCTGTCTCAAGCTGTGGTAGGCATCACCAGTGGCCATCTGGTCAGTAGTTTTGGGGAGGAGGGAGGCTGGAGCAGAGCATTGAAGGACATTCCATCTTTGCATCTTGGGCTACACAAAGCAAGGAAGAAAGTATACTTTTCAAGGTGACCTGGGATTTCATATTAGAACTTTGAGTTCGTTTTCTTCTAGAATTATTCATCCATTTACTCATTGAAGTGTGTTATAGGCTAAGAAATCTCATTTTTCAGTTTGAAGGAGATCTTTTTTCTTTAACTTAGAATGCTTTCATGTTCAAATCTCTTAATTGTAGCATCTATTTACTTCAAAGTTTTGGGGAATAAAGAGGTAGCTTGTTATATTGGAAAGAGAGCTTAACAGACCCGAGTTTGAATCCTATGTCACTTAGTAGGTGTATAGTCTTCACTAGTTTTTAAAACCTTTCTAAATATGGTTTCTTTTATCTAAGTTAAAAATTGAATGATTACGAGACTGGGAGATAATGTTTGACAAGTTTTTAGTATGGTACTTGGCTTAGATGCTTCCAATAAAATGGTATCCGCTAAGATCATCACAAAAAGCTTGTCCTTAGACTAAATCAGTTTCTTGCTCTGAAGTACTTTTAGAAGTGGAGTACAATCAGATAAAGATTAAGGGATTTATTTTGTGTTTTTATATAACATTTTGAAATCGGGATAGAGTATCAATTTGTACATGAAACTACTTCTCTTTGGTGTGTCCTCTGAGACAACTGGCACAGCAGTCCTATGATTTTCAGTCACATAAAATTTCTAGGCCTGACAATAAATGAGGATTAATAATATATACTTTATGGAATTGTATGATAAGTTGTGTATTAGTTTGGAAGTTAGCTCCATGTATCTATAAGTTAAAAACCAGGTCCTTGCCATGAAGTTCAGGGTTACTCAAGGAGTCAAAGGCAGGCATGTAATCAGATGTCAGGAGTCACTGGCACCTGGAGTAAGAGAGCTGTCAGAACATTCCTTTTGTCCTTGTTTCTGCCTTTCTTCATGCATCTGCTTTGTCTTCTCCTTTCTGCATAAATGATTTTGCTCTTTGATTTTAGCTTCATGGTGGAATGTTTGCCTGACACCAGTTGAGTTTGTTAATTCTTGTAACCATCTGCTGAGGCTCTTTCTTCTGAGTTCAATTTTAAATCCTTTGTTCCTCAGTTTAGGTCAGGTTTCCACACTGGTTCACTTAACTGGCAAATGAAGTAGGGCCTCACTTCACATTTGGGACATTTTCAGAGAAAAGGAAGGAGGAGGCATGGCAGATACCTCAGACAGTATGCCCTGCAAGTGAAGACACTTGATTGTATAGCACTAAATTAAGTCAAGGTATTGTCATCATTAGATGGTACAGTACTTTATGAAATATTACTAATCTTTTAGAATAGCATGTCTTTTATCTAGCAGTACAGTAGACCCAATTGGCCTTGATTTTTAGCCAGGACAGTGATTACAAAATCTTTTTCAATTGTTTAATGAATATAAAGGTTTTTTGGTTTTTTTTGCAATTTGTCTTTAATATCCAAAATTATTTTATTTCATAATATTTAAAATTATATCTTTGTACAAGTCATTTTTGTTAAATATTGTTACTGAACTTTTGGAAGTAAGTTGAATGTATAATCAATGTTTTAAAAATGCAATGAAGAAAAAACAAAAACAAAGCTCCTTTTAAGTGTAGGATTTGTGTGTGTGTGTGTGTGTGGGGGGTTACTTTGCATGTTATCAGGATTCATCCATATTGTAGTCATTTCATTTTAAGACTGAATATTTACTATTATATGTAAATACCACATCTGTTTACCCATTCTTCTGTTGACAGACATTTGGGTTGTTTCCAGCTTCTGGCTATTGTAAATTATGCTGTAATGGAGCATTGAACAAGTATTTGTTTGAATATTTTCATTTAGTTCTTTTAGGTATATATCTAGTCATGTGGTAAGTCTATATAACTTTTTGGAGAACTGCCAAAGTGTTTTGCAAAGCAGCTGTACCATTTTACATTTCTGCCAGTCATGTAAGTCTTTCAACTTTTCCATATCTTTGTCAACACTTGTTATTTTCTGTTTTTATTTTATTAACTTAATTAATTTTAAAGGATTACAGTAATCTAACAGGTTATATTGGTGTATTGCTCTTGTTTTGATTTGCATTTCTCTAATAGTTAGTGATGTTGAACATTTTTCATGTGCATTTTAACCCTTGAATGTCTTCTCTGGAGAGTGTTTATTTAAACCTTTGAAGCCAGGAGTGGAGGCTCCGAATCCCAGTACCTGGGAGGTTGAGACCCAATGATTACAGATTTGCTGCCAGCCTCAGCTACTTAGTGAGACCCTGTTTCAAAATAAAGAACGAAAAATAGGGCTGGGGGTATAGCTCAGAGATAGAATGCCTCTGGGTTCAATCCCCAGTACCGCAAAAAACAAAACAAAAAAACCACAACAAACAAAACCATTTCTTCTTTTCTTTTTTTTCTTGCAGTATGAGGAATTGAACCCAAAGGCATTCTATCACTGAACTAAAACAGGGTCTCTCTGTGTTGAGAGGGCCTTGCTAATTTTCTGAGGCTGGTGGTGAAACTGCAATCCTCTTGTCTCAGCCTCCCAAGTACAGGGATTACAGGTGTGCACAACCATGTCCAGCTCTTTGCCCACTTTTGAGCTGGGTATTTTTTGTTGTTTAGTTGTGTTCTTTTTATGTTCTGGCATTAATCCTTTATTTGATATGAGATTTGCAAATATTTTTTCATTCTGTGGGGGTTTTCTCTTTCTCGATGTGTCTTCTGATATACAAGTTTTTAATTTGATAGAATCCAGTTTGTTTTTTCTTTTATTACCTGTGCTTTTGTGTCATAGCCAAGAAATCTTTGCTATATCTAATATCACATAGATTTCCCCATATGTTTTCCTCTAAAAACTAAGTTTTATATTTTAAGCTTAGGTCTTTGATCCATTTCAAATTAATTTCTATATGTGGTATAAAGCTAGGGTCTAGTTCATTGTTAAGTATATGCATATCCAATTTTCCCAGCATCATTTGTTAACTGTCCTTTCTTCTTTGAAGATCTTGGCACCCTTTTTAAAATCAATTGATCACATATGTGAGGGTGTATTTTTTGATTCTCTGACTTATTCTGTTGGTTTGTGTGACTGTCTTTATATGTCAGTACCATGCTGTTTTGACTACTGTAGCTTTGTAGTAAAATTTGAAATCATGAGTGTGAGATTTCAAACTTTGTTCTTTCTCAAGATTGTTTTGGCTATTCAGAGTTGAGATTTCATTTGAATTTTAGGATGAGTTTTTCTATTACTGTTAAAAATACACTTGTAATTTTTTTTTTTTTGTAGTGGGGATGGAAACCAGGGGCATTCTACTTCCAAGCTATACCCTAGCCCTATTTTATTCTTTTTTAAAATTTCTTGAAGTAAGGTCTAACTAAGTTGCGGAGGGCCTCATTAAGTTGCCGAGGTTGGCTGTGAACCTGTGATCCTCCTGACTCAGCCTGTCAAGTACTGGGATTATAAGCATGTGCCATCATGCCTAGTACAATTGTAATTTTGATAGGGATCTCCCCCCCCCCCCCAGTACTAGGGATCGAACTCAGGACATTCTACCTCTGAGCTATACCCCAGCCCTATTTTTTATTCCTTATTTTGAAACGAGGCCTCACTAAAAGCTGAGGCTGTCTGTGAACCTGTGATCCTGCTGTCTCAGACTCCCAAGTACTGGGATTACAAGTGTGTGCCACCAACGCCGGGCAATAGGGATCATATTTAATCTGTAGATCACTTTGGGAAGCATTGCCATCTTAACAATATCAAGTCTTTCAATCCAGAATATAGGATGTCTTTCCATTTATTTAGGTTCTATAATTCACACATTTAAAGTACATACTTTAGTGTTTTTAGTTACGTTTCTGTTGCCACTACTCAATTTTAGAACATTCTTATCATATCTCAGGGGAATCCTATGCTCATTAGCAGTTGTACCACATTACTCTGTTCCCCCTCAGAAACAACTAACCTACTTTCTGTCTCTATAGATTTGATCCCAACCCTATTTTATTTTATTATTTTTCCAGTACTGGGGATTGAACCCAGGGGCATTCTACCTATGAGCTATGCCCCCAGCCCTGCTTCTTATTCTTTATTTTGAAAGAGGATCTCACTAAGTTGCAGAGGACTTCACTAAGTAGCTGAGGCTGACAGTAAACCTGAGATCCTCCTGTCTCAGCCTCTCAAGTACTGGGATTACAAGCCTGTGCCACCACACCCAGTCCATTTTATTTTTTATTTTGAATCAGGGTTTCACTAAATTGCTGAGGCTGGCCTCAAACCTGTAATCCTCCTGTCTCATTCCCTCAAATACTGTGATTATAGGCATGTGTCACCATGCCTAGCTTGGCTAGAACTTCTTTTTTTTTTTTTTTTTGGCTAGAACTTCTTATACTCTGTTGAATAAAAATGGCTAAAGCAGACATCCTTATCTTGTTCCTAATCTTAGGAGAAAGCTTTCCTTCCCCATTGAGTTTTATGTTCTATAAGGATAGAGCTGTAGGTTTGAACTGCAGTATTGGTTCTTAACAGTTTTATTCCCTACATATTTTCTTTCACTTTGATTGGTTGCTAATGGTGATTTTTAAAAAATATTTTAGTCTTGAAATTTTATTTTCAAAATTGTGATGTTACATGGAAGTTGTAAGAATAGTTTAATGAACTCTCATGTACTTTTCTAGATTTACCTAGTTTTTGCCATTTTGCCACATTTGTACTGTTCTGACTTTGTTCTCTGTGTACATACACATGCATACTTTTTATTTTTGCTGAATCATCTAGAGATAAATTGTAGATGTCATTGCTCTTTAACCGTACATATTTCAGTGTTTATTCCCTCAGAATAAAGATATTCTCTTGGATATCTCATAGTACAACTATTAACAAACTTAACTTTGATGAAATAATTTTATTTAATATAGTTTTAATATTGAAATTTTACCAATGTCCCAATAACATCCCTCACAGCAATTTTTATTTTATTATTTTTGTACAGAGTCCAGTTTGTAATTATGTATTATATCTAGTTGTCATTTGTCTTTAGTCTTTTTTTTTTTTTTTTTTTTTTGTGGAACCCAGGGCCTTACACATGCTAGGCAAGCATTCTATCTCTGAGCTGTACTCGCCGCGCTCCCCCCCCCCACACACACAGTTTGTCTTTAGTCTCTTTTTAACCAAGAGCAGCAGGCTTTATTTTTCATGTCATTGATATATCTTGACACTTATTATGCCATAAGCCAGTTGTTTTGTCGACTGTTCCTCAATTTAAGTTTGCCTGAATATATCCTCATGATTAGATTCAGGTGATTTCATCTGCAGCGGCATGAGTCATAAGTGACTCATTCTCAGTACATCACACCTGGAGGCACAAAATGTCATTTTGTCTCTTATTGTGATGTGCTGATCACACGAGCCATTTCTTCCAGGAATTAGGTGCCTTCTGGTGAAGAGTGGTAAATAGAAGCCAATACCTGGATGCTGTATGTTCTCATTGCTGCTGGGAGATACCTGTTTGTCATTGCTTCAGTACCTTCAGTATGTGTGTTAATGGGATATGTGTGCATGTGTGTTTTTGTACTTATTTGAACTTGTAAAGCTGTTCAAGATTGACGTTTTCTTTGTAGAAGATTTTAAAGTATTGATTCAACTTCTTTCTTGAACAATTCAAGTTTTCACTAAGTTGCTGAGAGCCTTACTAAGTTTCAGAGACTGACTTCAAACCTGTAATCCTCCTGTCTCAGCCTCCCAAGTTCTTATGTTAATTCCTTTTTTTTATTAATTGGTGCATTGTAATCATACATCTTTGTTAGGTACAAGCTGATAAAGGCATGTATGCAACTAATTACATCAGTTGTATTGTATAAATACCATTTGGGTTTTTATATTCCCAGTATTTTGAATTTTATTGCAGGAAGTTTTATACCTTGACGTGTTATAAAAATCTATAGAGGTTCAATCTGTGTTTAAAATAATATTTTCCATCTGTTAGGTAGAGTGCTTTATATATATTGCTCAAATATATTGACTTTTTTTTTTTTTTTTTTTTTTTTTTTTTTTTTTTTTTTTTTTTTTTTTTTTTTTTTTTTTTTTTTTGCGGTACTGGGGATTGAACCCAGGGGCATTCTACTTCCAAACTACACCCACAGTCCTATTTTTCATTCTTTATTTTGAAACAGTGTCACACTAAGTTGCGGAGGACCTCAGTTGCGGAGGACCTCACTAAGTAGCTGAGGCTGGCCTTGAACCCAGATCCTCCTGTCTCAGCCTTCCATATATTGACTTCTTAAAAATCTTTTTTAGGTACTAATTATTAACAGATGAAAAAATTCTCTCTAGAGAGGCAAGTTTGGTTTTTCTAAATTTTGGCTTTATGTAATTTGACATTATGTTATTGGTCACATACATGCTTAGAATCATGTCCTGGCTAGTTGAGGTTTTTTTTTTAATCATATATATGAGCCAGGTGTGGTGGCATATTACCTGTAATCCCAAGTCTTGGGAGGCTGAGACAGGGGGATAGCAAATGCATGGCCAGTCTCAGTAACTTAGTGAGGCACTCTGCAATTTAGTGAGACCCTGTTTCAAAAGAAAAAAACAATAAAATAGGGCTGGGGGTGGGTGGGTGTTTAGCTCAGAGGTAGAATGCCCCAGCGTTCAATCTGTAGTACTGTTAAAAAAAAATCATATGTATGGATTCTGTTTATCTGTCTTCTACTAATGACTTTTTTGCTCTAATGTGTCTTTTGTCTAATATCAAAATGGCTAACCTAGGTTTTTTTTTTTTTGTGGGAGATAATATATTAGCTTCTACTGTTTGACTTTTTATGTAAATTCAGGTAAGAACTTAAACAACAACATCAACAACAACTCCACAGAAATCTAGAAAGGATCAATAAATATAAATATTGTATATATTTGTAAAAGGGTTGTAATATGCAAACTTTCAGCAACACTAGTGAGGAAAAGCAATGAAAACAGACCCAGGTTGACAGTCCCTAAATAGAGATGAAATCTATCCACATAGTAGAGTTTTAAAAACAAAAGAATATTATTAGTCACCTTATTCCAATAAATTTGAATTAGTGCAATGTGGAAATAGAAAACATGATCAACAATAATATGAAAGAAATCAACTATCAAAAGTCCACTGAAAAGACACACATACTAGATGTTTTCACTAGCAAGTATTACCAGACCTTCAAGTCATAGTTAACTATAGTCTTCTAAAGGTTTTATTTTTCACATTGACATCTTTAAACAACCTAGAATGATTGGTTTCAGTCAATAGTAGAGAAAGCTCTGCACATTTAAAGGGGTTTATCATTTGTACCAAAGCAGATGTAGACAAACTTTGTTTATGAACATAGATGTAAGATTACTAAATAAAATAAAAGCAAAGCAATTTTAGCTGTGTATTGAAAAAAAAATTACAACCAAATAAAGTTGATCTCAAAGTATGTAAGGTTCAACTTCTGAAGTCTGTTTAAGTAATGTGCCATGTTAAGTGAATGAAAATCTCTACAGAGATAATAATAGTCAATTAACAGTCCCACCAGCAGTTATATTTCACAGTAGCTGTTACATTCTTGCTAGTACTTGGAGGTTTCAGATATTTTAATTATTGACTCACTTGGTTGGTAAATAATAGAATATCCTTATTAAGTTAACGTGCATTTCTTTGATTTCTTCAAAGATGTGTGGCATTTTCTGTTTACTAACAATTTGTATTCAACCACACTGAAAGTTTTAGGTGGAATAACACTCATTGCATAATTTGTTTACTCAAAGACAAAGCTTATTCTAGTTACTCTGTATCTCTAGCATCCTGTCAAATGCTTGACTTATAGGGTATAGTCAAACTTCTTGAGTTAATTGAATTTAAATGATTAATAAACTATAAACCTTCTGAAGAAATTCATGATGCAAAAGATTCTTTTTTTTTTTTTTTTTTTTTTTTTGGTGGCACTGGGTATTGAACCCAGGGACATTTTACCTCCGAGCTACACCCCTAGCCCTATTTATTTTTATTTCAAAACAGAGTCTTGCTAGGTTGATGAGAGTTTCACTACTTTATGAAGCTGTCCTTGAACCTATGATTCTCCTGTCAGCCTCCTAAGTACTGGGATTACAAGTGTGTGCCACCACGCTGGCTTAAAGGATTAATTTTTGAATGTCTGAAAGTAGAGTAATTTTGCAATTCAGAGAACTGGAATAAAAAAAACCTGGGGTTTTTTATTCTAGCAGGTTCCAGGGGAAAGAATAGACAGGGCTGTTATTTTAATTTATGTTAATACTATAGCCTCCCATAAAATTTGTGTAACTGGAAAACTCTTTAATCCCAATTATACATGATTTTACAATACTCATTTCCTTATGCTTTTAGAGTATATGTTACTACCATGTGGTAAGGTAATGCTGTTTTTTTTTTTTCTTTTTTTTGTGTGCCTTTTATAAAATGTCATTTTGACAACCACATGCTTAACCAGAATCAAGTTTCAATTACTTTGGTTTAAAAAATTTCTTTACTGTTTCACAGTGGTGTTTCAGGGGATTGAAATATCTAGATTTCTAAGCAGGCATGGTGGCACATGCCTGAAATCCCAGTACTTGGGAGGCTGAGACAGGAGGATTGAAGGTTTCGAAGCCAGCCTACGTACAGTAACAAGGCTCTCAGCAACTTAGTGAGACACTATTTCCAAATAAAAAATAGAATGCTCCTGGATTCAATCCCTAACACCATAAAAAAAAGAAAATTTCTAGATTCTGACCTTTTAGGTAAGTGGGGTGTTACCTAGAGGAAAGTACATACAGAATTATCCTTTAAGAACTGAACTGGAGCCAGGCATGGTGATGCATACCTGTCATCTCAGTACTTGGGAGGCTGAGCCAGGAGAATTGCAGTTATGATTCAATCCTGGGCAATTTACTCAGACCCTGTTTCCAAATTTTTAAAAAAGTGTGTGTATGTGTGTGTAGTGTGTGTGTGTGTGGGGGGGTAGACTAGGGGGTGTGTACCTCCAAGAATCAAGAATGCCCCTGAGTTCAATCCCTAGTACCAACAATAAAACAAAACAACCTCCCCCAAACCTGAACTGGATTATAAATAATAGTAGTTTAGGTCCATAATGAGATAGAGCTATACTTCTTATGCTCTATTTGGGTGTCAGGTTATTTGGAGGCCTTGAAAAAGGAAAAGTAAAGTGGAATAGAAGATATACTAAGCAACTGTTAAATGTTGCATCATAGTGCTGATTTGTTATATTTTCCAGAGCTAGGTGACAGCAAGACTAGCATTAGTCTCACAATGGCTCTGTTTTAAAAAAAAAATGACTTATACATTCTATGCCTACCATTCTTATCCTAGTATTTTTGGTATGTAGACACTGGAAAAGGAAGGGATGCTAATCGCAGCTTATTGTGCTATTTATTCTTTGTGGTTTCCTTGTATGCCACCTACACATTTGTAAATAGTCCACCGTTAAGCTTTTCTGAAATCAAGGTAATTTGTTTTGTCTTAGGACCCTGATACACAGTGGCCCAGTCTCACACATTGAGTCCAGTTTGTTCAGAGCTAGGATGCTTTGGGTGATTTTAATCAGTGTTCACTTCCTGGTATACCTCTTCTCTCACAGTTTGAGTTTTTTCATACCTTCTATTTAAACTTGGTCTCCTTCTTTGATCTGCCCTTTCTCTGGTATGTGAATTTCAAATGGAGATTCAATCTCCTTTCCTTATAATCTTAAAACACAAGTACAGAAATATCTAGTAGTTTGGGTTAATCAGGGTGAACACCCCTGTTTTCTAAGCTAGTTAGGGCTAAGTATCTTCAGACCAAAACAATCTATAAGGTTTG